>JAYMTP010004873.1:0-14216 GCA_036897365.1 Geranium brycei
TAAAAATATATAATTTATTAAATATTAAACGAGCCATGCTCATGAGCCTATCGAGCCTTAAATGGCTAGGATCGAGCTCGGCTTTTTTATTAAACAAGGTCAATCTTGAGCTTGAATTCGGCTTGAGCTCGATTATAACGAGCCTGAACCGAATATTTAACGAACCGAGCTCAAGCGGCTCGTTTACAGCCCTACCCCGAACCGACGAGGCGGGACGGGGATCACATTCTTAAGTAGGCAGTTATCAAAGGAAAACTAGATGAGTTGGGATATATATATATATACCCTATTTAGTCTTCTGATTGGATCTGTTTGTTCACCCATTTCTTTCCGTCTTTTCCGAAGAGCTGCATTGTGGAAGAGCCTTCTATCATCTTCGTGTTTCACTGCCGCAGCTGCAGCTCTCAGAGCTGTGAAGGAAATAAGTAGATAACATTAACATATAAAAGAGCAACACGGAGGGGATTGTAGTCGGAGAGTTTAACCAAAAAAGTGAATATGTAAGTACCAAGGTTAGGAACCAAGGACGCGGGCTCGATTTCTACATTGCAGAGAGAACATCTTGACTGTGAAACAAAGTAAAGGTCGTTATGAATCTTATATCTTCCAATCTAGAAGGCACAGTAGACTATAGATCTCAAAACAATAAACCACGTACAGTTTCAATGACTCTTCTTAGCATGGTGCCACCAAATGAATGTCCACATGAAACGAGCGTTGCATCTTCAAGGAATGCGCCTCTAAAGAAGCAATGAGTACATTGTTTTTACTTTTTAATCCTTCCGAATAATAATTCGTAAATTGCAACCAAAATACTATTGATTGTGATTTTGTAGTTGAGAACCATGTTTTTCTTATAGTGGATTGTGTGACGGCGATCCAGTTCAATACAGACACTTATGAATAGTAAATGAAATAACCATTTGAGTCGATAAATAAATAAATAAATAAATGCTGAGGCCAGAACAACTCACGATAAGGGATCTGAGAGAATGCTCCTTAATGATGGCTCCTTACTTAAACTGTTTCGAATTATCTATGAGAATCCAAGCAAAAAAAACAAATTTCATCGGAGAGATCTATCCGAGGTATGAAATTTAAAGTCTAATTTAAAACAGACCAGAATCTTAATAGCATTGAACTTATTTCTGGAAGCACGAACGCTTCAAGCTCGAAACACGGCCAATACATTAAATAAAAATCTACTTGTTCATCACATTTAAATCAGGATCACAACAGTTTTAGAATTATTTGCATTAGAGTCTGCCCTAACAATGAGTCAATTCTACTCAACATAATCACTATTGAATAGGATTTTGGTATGTCTTGTTTACAAAATGGCTACTTCATGGTGTCTCCAATGTTATATAAACTTTTGTTTGACCTGGGAGTTTAAATTAACAAATTGCTTGAAGATATAACTTACAGAAGTATTATCTGAACGATTGCATAGTGCATCTTCCTCTGCAGAAAGATCATCCATAAACTGGCTTACTGATATCGGCACAAAACTCTGGGGAATAATGTGACCTGCTGCCGCAATTGGAGAACAATCTAACACAGCATTGCCCTGTGGCATGAGCCTAAATGCCAGCGATGTCCTACAGTCACAAAGTTCAATGGCCATATTTCAAAATGAAATTCTTACATAAATTCCTTTGGAACTGAGCAACAAGCATGAACAACCTGTCACAATAATTAACCGAACATGATAAGCATAAATAGTACCTCCCGACAGCATTAAGGGCCAAGCAATCAGGAGAAGCTCTATAAGAGGCAGCAGGGCGAAGGCCAGCCGTACTATGGCTGAGTGCCTTGCCAGTGAGCAATAAAAGATCGCCTGGAGCAGATCCACCCTCTGCCAGGTACCAGCGGCCATTAGGATCACAAACCTGCAAAAGAAAAGGCTTAACATATAAGCATAGAAATACGGGAAAAGGACATTTTACTACACCTAAATATGGTTGTTTCACACTTTGCTACCTCAACTATCCTTTTCTCTTTTTTAGTACCCTAACTTGTATTTTGGGACATTTTACTACACCTAACTATGCTGTTTTGGGACAAGATTTAGCATCAAAATGTCCCAACATACAAGTTATGGCACTAAAAAGATAAAAAAATAGTTGAGGTAGCAAAGTAAGAAACAGCCATAGTTAGGTGTAGTGAAGTGTGTCCTTTTCCCTAGAAATATTGATACTAACAAATAGCACCGGAGCTAACTGTTCTACAGTCTGAAGAAACTAAAGACTTTATTGTGCAAAAAAACCTGTAAACCAGGACAGTCAGAGGCAACCAGTGTCAACAGTCCTTTTTCAACTTCACCATTTACTGTTGGCTTCCCTCCCCCAATAGCCCCTTTCCCGTTCTGTAAAGATGCATGAGCGTAGGTTGCAACAAGCACTGATGATGACGCCTCATTGGTCGGCAAAGGGGTATCGTCGAGTAAATGATTGAAAACACTGCATATCATACCTCGTATTATGAAGAATAACAAACTAATAAATGGAAATGTAAGAACCCATTTTATGAGTTACTCCTATGAAATCACCATCCTTACTCGCTTCGTAAACGGAGATGTCTTGCAATTGCACACAGAGCAGCACGAGCAGCCTTTCCCATGCATCTAAAAACCTCAGCCATGCACGGGGGTGATGAATCCCAATCTTCCAAAGCCCTGCTAACATGCAAATGGATTACAAATGTATAACGATCAACAAGCTCAAGGCCAAATTAATAGTACTATTACAAAGCTCTGTAAATAAATAAGAACATCCACTAAACCTACAGAAAAATTATATATGCAACCCTTCTCTGTCATTCAGAGGGTAATATGACCATTTCGGTTCTTGAACTACTAACAATGTCATCGGTTCAGTCTGTGAACTTTGAATATGCCAAACTATGCCATTAGTTAACTAGTTTTGTATTTTTTGTTTTAAAATTACAAATCAACCTCAACATTTACAAAATATAAGAAACCATCAATGTTCAGCAGACAGGATTAAATACTTCTTTAAAACAAGTTCCTGTCAAATTACCATTAAATGTTTATTACTTTATATGACATTGATTTTTAAGAAGTATATGTTTCATCAAAGACACTAAATGTGGCAACTAAGATATATGTGTTAGTTAGTTGGTTAATGCATTAATGTATGTATATATCCATGCAGTATGTATTGAAAAACAAGCCAACCCCACATAAAAATGGGTTCTTCACATGAAAACAGACTAAAATATTAAGTGTACTATCATGGATCATACAATTAGAGATACTAAAAAAATGCAAAATTTATCAAATATTCATCAATATCAACCATTAATCTCTAGCACTTACAGTACCTATGGAAAGATTATACATGCAACCATTCTCTATCATTTAGAAGGTAAAATGACCATTTTGGTCCTTGAACTACCACAGCAATATCACTGATTTAGCCCATGAATTTTGAACAAGCCAATTTAGTCACTTGACTATCTACAACATGTGTTTTTTTGTTAATGCACAAGCGTATCCATAAATTCATGCAGTGTGCATTGAAAAACAAGCCAAGCCCACATGAAAACAGACTATATTAAGCATCATATCATGGATCATACAATTATACATACAAAAATGCAAAATTTACCAAATTTTCAACAACAGCAACCATTAATCTATATCATTTACATCACCAAGCAAGATTTGAAGCAAATCAACACACTTTTCAAGCAAAATTGAAAAGAGAGAGATAGAGAGAGGCTTAGCTCATGAGTCCTATACCTTCCAGCTCTGTACTTGTAAACCCCTCTACTTCCCTTCCCAAGGCTCTGAGCCCTACTCCTAAAATACAGCCTTGCCGCTTCGAGTCCGCACCGCATCAGAGCCACGTCCTCGCTCCCGAGCTCGATCACCGCCGCGTTGTGCGTCATCAACGACCCCGAGAGCGCCTCCACCGCCTTCACGTACGGAGCCGCCGGGGCGCCGTCGTACGGGACGATATCGGACAGCCTAACCCTCGCCGGTGGCCCCGCCATGGCCTGGAAGGGCTCGATCGTCACCGCCGGACCAGTCGCATGGTCCGGTGACGGAATCGGCAGAGATCGCCGGAGAGAGAGCGAGGACGGTGGCTGATTCTGCTGATTGGGGGCTCTAATGGCGGCGGAGGAGGGCGGAGGATTCGGCTGCGACGCCGGTGGAGAGGAGATCTGCTGCTGAATCGTGATCATGACCATGGATCATTCTGAGAATCAGAAACGGAGCCGGAGCTTGATGAGCTTCTTCACTTCGGCGATGGTTCGGTGTTAGGGTTTTGGGATTATCAGAAATGTTCTCGGCGTGAGAGCGATTGAATTGGAGAGAGAAGGAGAGAGAGTACGGTTGTGCTGATTCGATCGGGTGGAAATATTTATTTTCCGGGAAAATTGGAATTTTCTTTTTGGGGGGTTTTGAGAGGTTTCTGTATTGGGCGAAGAACAGCTTCAACCAAGCCAAAGAATACAGACTGAGAGAGAAGTGTTCAAGTTTTGTTGCTTCCTCTCTTTTTTTCCCAAAATAATAAAATAATTTTTTTTAAAAATAAATCATTTCAACTTCAAAGCCAAAATTAGATTTGATATTTTCTCTGAAAAATGTAAGTACGAAACACAGAGGTTCGGAATATTGACATAAAGCGGATTTAGTCCATATATAAATTGGATCGTGTTTTTCGATCACATTCCCATAAAAATAACAAAATATTATGAACTTAATGAAGAATTAGCTTCTTCGGTTTTATGGTTGTGTAGATGAGATCATAAAACTTGTCTCGCTATTATTTTTATGTGAAGGTTAAATATCCAAAACTTAATGTATACTTGATATTCTCGAATCATTCTTATATCTAATTAGTTAGAGATATCATGCATCTATCAGGTCCAAAGTATTTTATGTCGTTTTGCAAAAATGACAACATTCGTATAATTAGAAGACATTTTTCTTTTTTATGAGAATGTTATTAATGCACGTTTTGTGATATTCACCTCACCCCTTATTGGACTGGAGATATCGAGTCTTTGTCGAGTTCATGATATTTTAGTTCTCTACAAAAATTACAATGAGCTGAATTTTGTGATTGTGACCTTCCATTCAATGGACTGTTATGAATTCATGTGAAGCTTTCGTTGTATGAATGACAACTTCTAATTATAAGACGAGTTATATGATTATGATCATATATTCATATTAAGTGTGAGAGATATCAAATATTCCTCATGTTTGATTTGTCGTTTAGAGTAAATTCAAAATATTTAAGAATATGGATGACGAAATCCCAAACTCTGCATTGACCCCATATCTTTGAACCGACGAGGTAAAAGGCGTGAATTACTGAATTCATCATGAACTCGCCTCGTTGTTATCTATAAAGAGGTAAATACCTCATATCTGACGATTATGCGCATCTGAGAGCGAATCCGAATCCCCCAAGATTAGAAAGATCCAGGATTGAACGATAAACCATGAGAATTTTGACCCTAGAAAATTAAAAATTGACATGACAAAATATTACATGAAAAACCGATGCATATAATTAACGACTGCTTTTACATACAGAAATGTATCTCGATTTGGCAATATAAAAATGAAAATTAATAAATTTGC
The DNA here is from genome assembly GCA_036897365.1 of Geranium brycei. Classification (NCBI taxonomy): domain Eukaryota; kingdom Viridiplantae; phylum Streptophyta; class Magnoliopsida; order Geraniales; family Geraniaceae; genus Geranium; species Geranium brycei. The sequence goes on from JAYMTP010004873.1 coordinate 5,624, forward strand.
TCCGAGTCCCCCTATGTTGTCTTTCTAAAAGACTTTGAGTGGACTTTAGTCAGAGCAACTCTAACCAAGATCCCCCGAACCCCAAAATATTGTCCAATTATAAGGAAAAGTCAAAGTCCATTTCCCGTCAAACTCCAACGCAAGTTTTCAAAATGTTATTATTACGCCAATTCAACTCTTCATTATTAACAATAAAACTATTTCTCTTATAGTATTTTATTTGTTTATTATGATTATAATAGATTGTTACAATAAATTATATTTTGTAAAAAAATATTTAATTTACCAATAACAAATATTATATAATCCCAATTCTCCGAAAATATTTCTAATTATCACATCAACTAAACTTTTCATTATTTTAATTATAAAATTATTTTACACATATTATTTTACTCATTTATTATCCATATTATTGTTTTTGTCTTTAATAATATAGAATTAATAATTTAAAGACTAAGAAATAAACTAACTATTAAATGGTTAATTACTCAAATTGTTAACTATGAAGTCATAGTTTTGAGTCTTGGTACTAGGGCTGTAAATGAGCCAAACTCTTAAAGAGCCGTTCGAGCTCGGCTCGTTAAATATTTGATTCAAACTCGTTATAATTGAGCTCGAGTTGAATTCGAGCTCAAGATTGAGCTCGTTTAATAAACGAGCCGAGCTCGAGCCTGATCTTTTAAGGCTCGATAGGTTTGCGAGCCGGCTCATTTAATATTTAATGAATTATGTATTTATATCAATATATTTATAATATAATTAGACAAGTCGAATCAAGTCGAACTAATCTCAAGCTGGCTAATTTATTATTTAATAAATTATTTATTTAATTTTTAACAAATATTTGTACTTAAATTTAAACGAACCGAATCGAGCCGAACTCGAGTTTAGTTGCATAAACTCGTTCGAGCCCGAGTCGAGCCCTGCAAAAATGAGGCTCGGCTCGTTTACAGCCCTGCTTGGCACAGATATTTTCTAAATTTAAATTATTTCTTCCCAAAATAGAAATAATTGCAACAATAACAAGAAAATGAAGATTTTTTTTTTGGAAATAAAATGAAGAAAATGACACTAGCACAATATGGATCATATCAGTGGGCCTTGGCCGAACAGTAAATAACAATACGGATCATATCAAAAACCGGTACGGTCCAAAACATTTAAAGCCACGTCGCCTTCACAATCCACTAAACTTTACGATCACCACAATTAAATAATAATTAATTAATACAAATTTCAATTCCACGTGCCCGAGACGCAACCGATACGACCAGCTATATATATATATATATCGGCCGATACTCTCTACGGAGCTCAGAAGAGTCCGATCATGGCGGCGAGAAACTCAGGAATCGTCGCGAGCGCATCGAAGACAGGATCGATGGCTTCGTTTTTTGGTGCTCCAGACCCGATGATTTTGAGCTATGGCTTGAAGCCGATCTCGAAGCGCTCTCGGATTCGAGTGGTGAAAGCAATCGGAGCTCGGGGGAGAGCTAGAGAGCGACGGCCACAGAACGTTGACGGCGATTTCTTTGTAGGTAATCGATGGTTGATGGAGTGTTTGTTTGGATTTTTCAGTGATTAGCGATGAATTATTTGATTGAACTGTTTGGTAGATCAGTAGCTGAACGGAGATTTTGGTTGAAATTAGCTGTAGTTTGTGGATTTGAGTTGATTTATTGACTAATTTAGGTTTGATGGAGTGTTTGTTTGGATTCTTCAGTAATTAGTCATGCATTTTTTGCTTGATTTGTTCGGTGGATCAGTTGCTGAAATGAGAATTTGGTTAAAAGTAGCTCTAGTTTGTAGATTTGGCTTGTTGATTATTGACTATATTAGGCATTTTTAGATTGTTGCTGAGCTTGTGTTAGCACTTAGCAATCAATTGTACTGAATTGGTACTATATTTGTTTCACAGTGTAGTTAATCCTATTTGTTTGGATTTTTAAGTAATTAATGATGCATTTTTGCTTGATTTGTCTGGTGAACCAATTGCTGAAATGAGACATTGGTTAATATTATCTTAGTTTGTAGGTATGACTGTCTTTATTATTGATTATTTTAGGTATTTTTAGCGTATAGCCAATGTTAGCAACAAACTGTATTGGATTGGTACTATAATTGTTTCAGTGTAATTAATTGGATATTTTTGTACTGTTGTTTCTTGATCAGATCATACGTGCATAGACTGTGATACTTGCCGTTGGATGGCTCCGGTAATAAATATATTTCATGTTTCCACTATGTGTTTAGCGTAATAGGAGTTGCTATTATACTTGGTTTTTTGACCCATTAACTGCTTAATTCAGTATATTTGTTAGTTGATTTATTTCAGATGCATAGTTTTATTATTATTTATCAATTACCATTATTTGGGTTTTCAGTACAATATTTTGCTTATTATCAATTTGCACAGAGACAAACTAGCTAGTTGATGAATATTTTTGCCTCTGCAACCGACATGTAACATATGTTAATGGAAATAAAGGGATTTTTGGGTCCATTTTTATTTTGCTATGTTGGTACTGTATGTCTGATGATTCCTTTTATCGTGTCTTTTGATGGACACAATCAGGAAATCTTCACACGAGCCGATGGAATGTCTGCAGTGTCTAAACAGCCAACTCGTCGAGAGGAAAGATTGAAGGCTCTTCAGGTCCATCCCGCATTTATGCCTTCCTTATTACTCATTTTATTCCAATAAGTTTCCTATTTAACTTTTTCAAAAGTTAAGGATTATTCATATGATCTATGCGTTACAATGTGCTTGGTGTTAAAATGGCTATTATTAACCTGTGGAAGGAATATTATTGGTAATTCATAACTGATTTTCTTCCTAACACGGAAATGGGAGATTTATTTCGGAACAACCAAACTGAATGGGCAGGACACTTATTTGAAAACAGAGTGCTTTTTCTTGTGTTTTTGTTGTCTTCCAAATTAGATTGATTGTAGAACAGAACACATGTATAGAGACATAAATACACACATGTTTTGTAACATTCCGAGGGAAAACTTGTGTGTTGTCATCATTTTACACGACTTCACCGCTACAACTCATGTCTAATGGTTGGCTACTTCTCATTTACTTACTTGTTACTCACTCATTGTATATTGAAGAAAAGCAAACATATCTGATTAAGTTTCAATGAATGATCTTAAACAATAAACACACCATATCTGACTGTTTGATGTGAATCTGTGAATGTCTTCAGGCCTTGGTTGCGTGCCCAACTGGCTCTATCCGCACAGAGGAACCTCCCACTGACATTCTAGAAGCTCAGGAAACATTTCCGGTTCCAATTGATCAGCAGAAAATTCCGGTAGTTTTCATTTTCACGCATCAGTTCTCATATCAATGTTTCGTTATATTACATCATTATCAACCACGTAATATCAAGCTTATCACAACTGAAATTAATGCCTCTACCTTTTTCTATGGCTATCTAAATCTTCAGGGGTTCTTGAATGCTTTCAGGGCGTGTACCATTGTGGTTATCATTCGGAAAAATCTTACGGAGCAGCTTCCTACTTGATCGTTCATTCCGAAGGCAATATCTTAATAGATAGGTAATAGATAACAGGTCTTGAAGCTCATACGGTATATTTTTATCATTCTGAAATAGAAATAGAGAGTACGAGTCTGATACATTGAAACATGATATATCATCTTGTTATGCAGCCCTAGATACTCAGAGAGACTTGCACGAAAGATCGAAACTTTGGGTACGGTGAAATACATGTTTCTCACACACAAGTAAGTTGGCGTGATCCAACTGCATTTTCATTTGCTTGGCAATGTAATTGAAATTCTTGTAACACATTTTAAACTATGTTTTGGTTATCAGTGATGATGTTGCAGATCACGAGAAGTGGTCAAAGCGATTGAACTGCGACAGAATTCTGCATTCTCGAGATGTAATCACCACTTCTTCACTCTTTGGGTGTTTACCTTCCTTTTTCCACTCCACAATCCTTCTCATGATTATTCATAAGAAAGTTTCGGTAATGGAATAATTGTTAATTTTGGCGATGAACACACTCAAAACTGTGGGAGAACTAGTAAATATAGAAGAAGTAGGTCTTTTACTTCAATCTCGACTGCTACAAAACTTTCTCCAACGATTAGTTTGCTTAACACTTTATCATTTCCTTGTTATTATGTTTCTGGACATCACAGGTTCAAAGTTCTACAGCTAACGTGGAGATGAAACTCGAAGGAAGTGGTCCGTGGAACCTCGGCCATGATATCCACCTTATACACACTCCAGGCCACTCTGCAGTAAGTTGTTCACCGTTACTCTAATTCGTGATATTTTAGATATTTATCACTGAAATCATCCGAACCTGATTTCTCGTGAGCTAATCATTTCCTATAACTGTGGCATGGTGATATTAGTGATTTCAAGACGTTTTATCAGATCTCATACTTTGTCAACCACACAAATTCTAAACCAAAAATTTGTCTTGCGAATATATAATGAGTACTGCTGATTCTATAAGCTGCTCAAAGTATTGTCTTAGATATTTATCACTGAAACCATGTGAACTGATCATTTTGAATAACAATGACTTGGTTCGGTTAATGAACTGAAGACCATTTTATCAGATTTCATACTTTATCAAAATATTTTCTTGCATATAATATAATATCTATACCTCGAGTAGTTAAAGTCGTGTTTGAATGACCCAGGGATCGGTCTGCTTATACTACAAGCCGCTCAAAATTTTGTTTACCGGAGACCATTTGGCGATGACAGAACACGGGTTGAGCATCTGGGAGAGGTACAATCAATGTTCAGGTATATAAGCAACTGGTGGTGTTCTAAAATTCTTTGATTAGTTCTCGATTAGTCTAATTAGTCTGATTAATTCTCGATTAGTCCCCAGCCATCTGACTAGCGCCTAACATTTTTTATTGAACTGCTCGAGATTAGCCTTCAAGCTATATGTTGTGTCTGAAATTGTTGCTGTTCCTTGTTTGATTCTTTTCATGTTTTGGCAGTTCCCATGCAATTGGAGAGTGTTGGTCTGCTGTTGGAGTTGGACTTCAAGTGGATAATACCTGGTATGTTTCATTATATTATTATTTTCTTAACAAAGAGAACATTTTTATATAAGCGGGGTCTTGAATTCGAATCTTGATATGTATACAACCGATCAAAAAAAATTACAAAGATGTGTCTATGTGTCATATATAAAGGAAAAGAACAAACAGAACTAATAAAATTGACCATTTAAACATGGGGCCCAACCGGTTGTATTTGTATATGACCCATTTTACACTCATATGAAAGTGATTGACGATTTATGAGTAATATATATGGCGTCATCATTCGATGAGCATCTTGAATTTGAATTTTGATACATACAACTGATCAAAATAATTTGCAAATATGCATCATGTATAAAGGGAAAGAACATAGGAAAATGATAAGATTGACATTTTTATCGTGGAGCCTAACCTGATGTACACGACCCATTTTACACTCCTATCCGACAGTGATCGACATCTATATAAGATACGGATTGTCATTATTTGATTAGCGTCTTGGGCTTTTATCGATGAGCTTGATTTTCCAGTTGGATTTGAGTTTTAACGCGATGTCGAGTTTGATCTTCTTTAACTTTGCACCTGTAATCTCATTTTTAACATTTATGATGAGTTTAATATTTTTTTTAGATTTTGCTTGCCACTCGAAAACCTTATAAATTTGATTCAATTTTCAGGTCATGGAAGAAGATTTGAGTTTAAAGACACCCATGAGAAGAATTCAAATTTGAAGGCCTTGATCCGTAAATTTTCTCGCGAAAATGTAGAATGTTAAAATGCATATTCATTTACTCTTGATATTTAATTTACTCGTGTAATAATTATAAGGTCGATAGTTTCAATTTACACGCCGACATTATTGATATTTAGATATTATTGATAGAAAATAAACCTTATAGTACTCAAGTTGACAAATTTCATGTTTATCGCCCGGTTGTTCTTGACATGGCCGTAACCGAGCTGAGTTTTTATTGAGTTCGAACAATTTGATTCGTTAAATGTCATAATCGAGTTGGGGCTTAATGTTTAAAGACCGGTTCATTTAGTAATTTTTAAAAATAAATGTTTATAATGAAAATTAAACGAATTTATACAATATGGAACTAGCTCATTTAACATTTAACTAATTATTATACAAATTTTAACATGTACTGAATATTTGATGTGAAAACTATACGAATTAGGACAAGTCGAGCTTAAATTTGACTATTTTTTTTTCTGAGTTTGCATAAATTAATTTGAGCCCGAGTTGAGGTTCGATTTTGCTTTTCGTTTACACTAATAATTATTATCAACTAACTTTTAACGGATTAAACTGCTAAAAAACCCTTTAAAATCAAAATAGTCAATTATAAGGTAACCAAGTAAATACTTAATGACACATTTAGTCATTGACTATATATAGTAACGGTGCAGTTCGTAAGAAACACGACAAGTGGAGGCTATTTTGGACATTTCACAAAAAATGAATAAATTGCTGGCGCGAGCTCAAATAAATGACCCGTTTCCGCCAAAATTTTCGAGCTTAATCGATTCTGATACAATCCGAATTCGATTCTCTGTAAATCCGAATTCGATTCTCTCTGTTTGGTTCGTTTCGAGTTTCGAGAATTTGATTCATCGATCGATCGAAAAGCTGCGAAGAGGAAGGAAGGTACGTATCGATTGAGAAATGGCTCTGAACCCTCAGCTGTACCCGATGGGGATGCCGATGGCTTTCGTGAACGAGATGTTCGTGTTGATCAGAGAAGGCGTCGATTTCGAGATCGACAAGATCCCTGGGTTTGTTCCTCTCGATCTTCATCGTTTTTTGAAGTTAATTTGTTGTTTGTGATTCTGGTGGTGATGATGAATGCTGAGAATTTTCCAGTTTCGCTGCCTTGATTTTTGTTAGGGTTCGATTAGGTCGTGTACTGAATTCGAATACATTGATTTATTTAGGGCGTGATGATGAATTTTGCAGCACGTTTCATGTCTTTTTCTCGTGATCTGAATCATGTGGTTTTGTAATGAATGATATGAAGACTCAATTTGATGTGCTATGATTATGAATGTGTTTGGTTAGGTCTAGCTGAAGGTAGATTTCTGGTATTGATTTATTTTGGAGGCACATTTCGTGTCTTGTTCAAATCGACGAGGATTTTGACGTGTGCACATTTTGCGTCCTGTTCGTGTTGTTGGGATTCTGTGGTTTTGTAATGAATGCTATGAGGACTCGATTTGATGTGCTATCAGTGTAATTTCCTTAGGTGTGATGGGAGGTAGAGTTTTGGTAGTGATGAATCGTTTCTTGGGTACACATTTTGTGTCTTGTTCATGTAATTTGAGTTACATGGTTCTGTAATGAACGGTACGTGTTGTCCGTGTGTTTTGTTTGTGCCTAATTGGAGGTATGCACATTTTGTTTCTTGTTCACGCCATTTGAATTATGTGGGTCTGTAATGAATGCTAAGAGGACTCGATCTGATGTGCGAACCATGTGTTATATCTAGGCCTGAAAGGCAAGAAAGGGTCCGCCCTTTAATCGTTCAAGTAATATGTGATTCCGGCTTTGCCGGGTCGAACTCTCGGGGGTCAACTTGTGGGCGCTCTCGTGTTTAAGACTAAATTGGTGCGTTGGAAGAAGTAATAAAGACACAATTTTGTTGGTTGGTTTTTACTAATTATCAAGCATTCGATGACATAAATTAGACTAATAGAGAAAACAACAAATTCACAATAGCAACAAACGAAGGAAACGAAGCGATAATTCTCAGTAAACTAGCCACCACGGGTGCTAGACCGACGGCGATGAGCCAATCCAAAGTGTCAGTAATCACAATCAAGCAAGTATACAATTCTAAGTTTCAAGCACTTCTCCTCTCGAATAAAGTCTTTCCTAACGTCAACGACCCTCTCGAGATATTACAACCGACGTTAGGAAGCACTAAGCATACTATTTTCGAATCGAAGGTCGAAATTTTGCTTCTAAACCTTTGAATCTATTTATGTCCGCTCTCGAACTTTCCTCTCGGACAAGTTATCGAGCCTAAAACTCTAGCACAACAATAAGCATTTAATAGCTCTCACTAGAAAACACTCAAGGTTGTATTCAAGTGCAAGGTTCAAGTTCCTACTACCATAAGCTCTCACAGATAGCAATAAGAACAAGCATCAAGTATAAATCCAAGTAGACTCACAAATACATGCTCAAAAGTGAATACATAACAATTTTAGAATGTCATCATCTTCTACAATGGTCTAGCACCTATGGTTGTAGGTTTTTAGCCTACAACCATGGTGCTTATTGAGAAATACACAATAGAACAAACAAAAGTAGCTAAGGAAAGAAGAGAGAGCAAACTAGAGCCCATGGGGGCTTGGAGTTCTTCAAAGTGTAGACAATGGCTCCTCTTGGCTTCCCCTTACTCCAACGGTGTGAAGTCTTCTTTTCCCAAGCTTGGAGATGGAGGATTTTGAGTCTTCACCCTCAAGCAATGGAATAGTAGCAATGAGGGTTCTAGGGAGGTTTTTCGGTGGCAACAATGATGGTGGCGG
>JAYMTP010004874.1:0-14215 GCA_036897365.1 Geranium brycei
CGAAATGCATGCTTATTATCGATGTCTCATTTGGTTGCTTGATTGTTTTGATCATAATGTTTGGCTCCTTCTGTGCTCGAATCCTTGACTTCCAACCAACCATCTACCATCCGCCTCGTTTGACTTAGCATCTAACCTAGCATAGCTTAATCCTAGATTAGTTGTAGTGTAAATGTAGTTGAGTGCTTAGTTGTAGTTTAAATTCCCCTTCGTGCGTAATTTACTTGTTTTGAGTCATGTCGGGAAAGAATGTGCGAAATGTCCAATTAAGAGACCCCATATTTGGTCCCTGTGGATCGACTCGATATCTTACCGGTTATAAATGTATTACTTGTGACCGCGTACGCTTGCGCGGGGGACAATCCCGAAACGTGACGTTTTCCGCGCCACGCTCCGACCCAACAGGTCCCGTGGTTTTTTCCTCACCCATTATATTGATAGTGGAGATTAAGTGGCATCAAGGGTCCTGTGGTTTTTTCCTCTCTCGCGTTGAGGAGGTTTTCCACACTAAAATTGTGCGTGTTAGTGCTGTTCTTGTTTGGTATATTCCACTTATTTGAATAGGGGTAGATTTGTTAAACCTTTATCCAATAAGTGGAGTCCCAAAACCCATGTGATTAGTAGTTCACATGTAGGAGAAACCTAAATAGTTCTCCTATAAAATTTAGACATTGGAGAGTAGAAAATGGGGAAATAAAGCAAATGATGAGTTTGAAGTGTCATGATGAAGCTCAGTTGATATGTCATCTTAATACTTCTAAAGGAATTATTAATCAGTTTGCAGGAATGAGTATTAAGTTCGATGATTAGGGGCATAGTTTATTTTAGGTACATTACTGGACTCATGTGAGACGTTCAGGACGTCATTATGCAACTCAGCTACAAATATTGACGGTGAAAAGAAATCCACAATTTCTTTTCATTATGAATCCACGATTCACTTCCTTGAATATGTTAGGATTGATTCAAAATGATTTTTTTTTAATATTTGTTTCCCCTTTTCTTTATGTAAGACACTAGTATAAATACATGGTCTCTACATGAATAAAATAACAAGTCAAAATATAATCACATTCTCTCTTTACAACAAATGGATTTGACTAAGGAAAGTGCTCTTAATGAAAATGTAAGAAAAAAGTCACAAAATTCCTCTTCGCGCTCACTTTTGTCTATTTTATCTGTTAGTGTTTTATTCATAAACTCCTTATGTGATTTGGGCTTTGCTATTAGTTTAGTTTCAATTAAATGTTTCTAGTTTATGTTGCTCCAAAATTAAGGATTTTCTTTTCGTGATTTTGCGATAAAAATTGAATTTTTATTTGGTTCCTTATTCAATATGTGTTTCATCAAATCTCAAGTTGTAAGAATTTCGAACTTAAATAACTCCATCGAATAGAACGTATGCTTTACTCATTGGAGACCTAATTATATCACATTCTCACTTAAATACAGTTAATTTTATACAAATTTTGAGAGATTAGTTAAAACTATTTTGATCTCACCTTGCTCAAATAGTGATAACAATGTTTATTATTTATTTCAAATGACTAGAGTACCCTTTTATCTATCAGCCCCAAATTCATATTCTTATAAGTAAAAAAGTGGGTAATTACATATTAGTATACTCGTTCAAACTTCATTCTAGGATCACTACACCCAATTTTAAAACTTTTTTCTTAGTATCTCAAATACTTTTTAGTTACAATTAAGTTAGATTCTGTTAAATCTAACGGATGTGATTTGTAAAAAGTCTAAAATGTTTTCCCTATATAATTATTTAATGAAATGTTGAATGATCATTTTACTCTTTATTAAATAACAAAATAAACTCATACGTAAAGAGGGTACACTTGTATTTTCAACTAAACAAATAAAAATAAATTGAAATGAACCTAAGAAATTACATTTTGAGCCCTACCTCTATTCTTTCTTTTCCACTAATTCAGAATCCTCAGAAGGCAGAACCCTTCTTCTTCTTCCAACGACGAGAAGAGAGGCTCGCAGGATTCGTCGACGACGACGAAGACCCTTCTCGGCGAGACCAGATCCGGAAACAGAGGGCCAAATCCGTCGCGCTCCCTTCGCTTTCGAACCCCTTCGCAGTCGCCGAACGCCGCCGACAAGCCCTCCTGGTGGCGCGCGAGCTCCAACAAGCCCTCCTTGTGTGCGCACTTCTCCAAATCACTGAAGATTAGCGATGATTGATATTCGCCAGAGCTCTGTCAATGACGATTGGTGGCTTTGAAATCCTCGTGTGCGCACTTCTCCGACGATTGGTGGCTCTGGAATTAAATTGATTGTTTAATGTATTGATTTATTGTTTCTGGAATTGAAAATCAACCATGTATAAAATTACAAATTCAAAAGAACTTCAGATATAATTTGTATGGATAACTATTTTGAGTTTGTTTGAGAGAGATGAAAGTTGAAACTGGGTTAGGATGGAGTGAATAGAGGTTCAAGAAAAGGACAAGGGAGTGAAAGCTTGAAGAAAGAGGGCAATATCATCATTTTTCTTGTTATCTTTAATTTCTTAATTGTTTTATTTTGTTTATTTGAAAAATCAATTCTATCCTTAAAACCTTAGTTAAGTTGTTATGTGAATGAAGCTAAAATGGTAATTTCACATTTATAAAAGAATTATACCATGTAAATTATTCCGGGGGTATTTTGGGCATTACATTTTTTTAACAGTTCCTGAAAAAATTTTCTAAACTTAAATATAGTGATCCTAGAATGAGGTTTGGGCCGCGATAGTAACATGTATTTATCCCTACTAATAACATAGGAATGATAGAAAAACACAATAATTGACTAACATCATAACATTTTTCATAATGTGATATCCTACTTAAACCAAATAGTTTCCTGAAAAACATGCAGCTCAACAACTTGAACCACGGTAATAACAGATAGATAAACAACACACCCCAAATCGCATATATCCTTGATAAGCGAGAATTTCTTGAATTCTCGCAAGTCAAATCTCCTCATTTAACTCCATTTTCGTCCCATTTTAAGTAGTTTTAGAGTCATTAATACTCAATTGAGCTTAATATGTGTTTGTGGTGAAATTATAAGAAAACAAGTCATTTCGAGGCATTTTGGAGCAAAAAGGAACTCGGGAGCAAAACCGGAGACGAGCTGAGATGATTTGGGCAACGCGATCAAGCCATCTTGCAGCGGCAATAACTCCTTCATCCAGAGTCCGATTAGAGCACACTTTACATCACGACAAAGAGCATTCAACATTCTACAACTTCCAAGAAGGAATCATGTTTATCGGAGCTCTAGTTTTTGAGATATCAGCCGGTCAAACAGGTTGACCAGCAACCCCTCCAGCTCCAATACTACATTCCAGCAGCAGTGAGCCATCTTGCGAGCGCCATATATTCTACATCCAAAATCCAAATCGGGAACTTTTTAAGCCTAAATTGAAGAGGAAGAAACGAAGAACATTTTTCATGAAGGAACTTTTCTCATTGGAGGTCCGGAAGAGGTCAAAAACGGCGTCGGAAGAGCGGCTGTTCACCAGAAATGAGCTGAACTGGACCGGTTCAACCCAAACCGGTCTGGGACTGTGAACAGTAACCACTGGATTTTTTCCCCAAATCTGAATATTGGGTATATGAAGACCTAGAGCTCTCATTTGAGAGCACTTTTCATATTATTAGGCATTATAGGAGAATAGGATGTAGAGAGGAGGAAGATTATGCACTAGAGATTGGTGAGATTGTCAATTTAGGGTTGATTTGTCATATGTATGTATATGGGAATTGTGGAACTAGCATGCCTTTGAGCTTAATTGATTTGATTAGTGTTTACGTCTTGTGAATTGAACACTAATTGATAATATTGGTTTGTTTGCATGATGAACATGAGTTTGGTTGACTTTGATAGGTTCTAGATTTAGGTGTTGTTTAGAGTTTGCTATACTTTTGTTAGATTTTGATTTTAACTCTCTCTCCACCTCGAAACTACCCTATTTTCCCTTGTCGGCCTCAAGCCTGACAATTCCGAACACCTAGATTGGCGCCCACTAGCTAAAACTTCCCGTGGGATCGATAATTCGGGCTTAAGAAAGCTCAAATATTACTTGACGACCAGTACACTTGTCGTGCAATTGGGAGCGAGAAATCTTGTGAGAGATTTTCTCCCGTCAATCCTCCTCAAGGCAACCAACATCACACATCACAACATACTTACTCTTCTTCTCTCCCTTGCAACAGGTTTAGGAAAACAATACCAATAAAAAAATAACGTCACAATGGATCATTCATATTAAACTATATATACATACCCAAGAGCGGCCCTAGCATTCTCGGGGTCTTAAGCGAAAATTCATATTAGACCTTAAATTTTATAAGTAGACGACACTCCAATTTTTTTTATTGATTGAGTAAAAATAGATAAACTATATATAATCTATCCTACATTACAATACTAATGTCGTATTCTTTTTATTCTTCAGTCATCGAATTGTTTTTTTTAACGTCATCCAATCGTCTTTTTATAAAGTCATCCAACTATTTTAAAACTTTATTCTACCAAAAATTCTTTATTATATACATGTATATTTTTGGGGCCTCTTTTTTGGTTAGAGGCCTAAAGCAGTGGTTTCACTTGCTTAATGCTAGGGACGCCCATGTACATACCTCAAATATTTGTTTTAGAATTCTTTCCTTAGCCGTCTCACTCTGTAGCACCACAAGGAATTTTTCAAACACAACATCTATGGTCCAAAGAATTTCATACACATCCGGACACCACTTGACAAAAAAACATAAATAAGAGACGTACTAGTTGATATAAGAAATTTTTTTATCATTGAACAAGAGTAACTTACACCATCGTCCTTCATGTGATGAATATCATTCCGAACAAATTTAATAAGGCCTTCACAGGTTTGCTCATGAGGATTGAGTGCATTGTGATGTACATCATAAATGGGTGTCCCTTCGTTAAGTTTGAGAATCCAATTATCCATACCTCCCCAAGCTTTAAAATGAGAAGGTGTTTCTACAATGTTCGTGACTCTAACAACAGAGTCATATTTGAACAACTCTTCGCTTGATAGATGTCTCTTAAAATCGTTAAATCTCTTCAATAAAGAACTTAAATAAGAAATCTTCATAATGGAATTGTGATTTTGAATCCAATAAATATGATCTTTTATTTTAAAAGATTGCTCTAGCCACTGGCTGCAAAATAATTACAACATTTTAATAAAATTACAATGTAATTGAAAAAAAATATTAAGAGGATGAAATTTATATAGCTCACCTTATTCCAACAAGCAAACGATAGAGCCTTTGGAATTTGTAGGGGCATAGCCAATAATGATTATTTTCTATCATTAATTGATAAACAATATCACCTACACATTTGTAGTCAGCTTTCAACGCCTCATAATATTTCTTATCTTTCATTTTCCATTTTTGCATCTTCTTCAAATCAAAAAAAATAATAGAATGATCATGAACAATACAATTGTCCACAGTAAAAGAGCTCATTGTGATAGAGCTATCATGAAAGCCTTTAAGAATGTGAAGGATGTTATATAATCCTTCTAGAATTTAAAAACAAAACTTACTGGATCAGTTGTATTTTGAGGTTTGCGCTCTCTATCTCTTTATATTTTAGTATTTTCTTTTATGAACACTGTTTACTTGCTTTTTTGTGATGCACTGAGATAGTGCACCCTAAGTGTGGGTTTGTACTGCGTTGTTTGGATATTTTCTTATGGATGCTTTATTTTCTGAGCTATGCATGAACTATTATTATATTGATGGTATGATTACTGCTTAATTATATTGTTGAGGATGAGTAATGATTGTTATTTGCATGCTTTTGTTTTTGTTGAATTGATACTTGGAATGTTCTAGGAAATTTTTCGAGATTTGGAATGAACAAATTTTGCGAGTTAATTTTAAGTGATGAAATGATACTAAAAGTTGGAATTTCTTGCATGATTCAATTATTTGTTGTTCAATCCAATGTATTGTTGTGAACATTGTAGTCGAGGTTCTTGAACTTCTTTTTAAAATAAATTGAGTCTAGAACTAATTAAAATTTTCTTTGAGGCGAAATAGAACAGGGGATGGATTGGGAAATCTCTTGGCCTTCCTTGTTGCGTTTAAGCCAAATATTTGCCTATCTTATGTTGATTTTCCCTAGTCTGCCGCCGGTCCAAACCCAACCACCTTCTACCACCTCCATCTACATCAGCAACCTACCGATTAACTTCTCTGCCACTAAGATCCAAAACTTCTTCTCTGCTATTAAGATCCAAAACCTCTTCTCTCGCTTTGGCACAATTGTGTGTAAATTGAAACTTTTTGCGTTTGTGAATTAAGTTGTGAGATTTTAAATGGTTGATATTTACGATATATGGATTTCAAGAATTTCACATTCAATATATGGATTTGAAGAATTTCACAAATCTGAGTTTGTTTGAGGGAGATGGAGGTTGGCTTGAGCCTGTCTCAGATATGGCCGTGTAGACTGAGTTCATTCTGTTGGAGATGGAGAAAGGGGGGTGAGAGAGTTAACAAGGGTTAAAGGAAGAGGGAATTATTGTCATTTCATCTTTTAATTTTAATTCTTTAATTTTTCTTATTATGTTTATATGAAAATACAATTTTACCCTTAAACCATTAGTTAAGTTTGTTATGCAAATGAGGGTAAAATGGTAATTTCACATTTATGAAATAATTATACCCCATTTAAATTATACCCGGGGGCATTTAGGTATAAAAAAATTAACAGTTTCCGTCACAAAATTGATTTGAGTGTGAACTTTTTGAAGTCGGGGTATCGAGAAATTTTTTTCTAAATTTAAGTGAGTGACTTTAGAATGAAGTTTGAGCGGGTGTATTGATATGTAATTATCTCTAAAAACAATAATATCTTGGGAAAACAAAAATGGTACGTTAGTCATGAGATGAGAAGCATGAACAACTTTCGACATCACGGGCATATGTATATGGTTTTGCGGTTAGTTAGGTCATAGGTGATATTTTCTTGATGTGTATGCGTGTGTTAAAATATATTACTTTTAACTACATTTTATGTTTTAATTATTCAAAGTGTACCAAATTCTTTATTTTGGGCACATTGACCTATTTTTTCGGCTCAAAACCCTAGGATCATATTTACCTTTAGAAAGTAACTAAAATACTATTGCGGTCATTGTTCCTCCATTCAACCGTGCTACTTAGAAAAGTGAACATTTCTGCCATGTTTCATATGATTTTGGGTACATTGTATATACTAATGTCAATCCATGAATATACTCAAAGTAACTGACAAGTCTTAAGCTAAGAGTGGTGGAGCCCGTTCTTGTGCTATTACAAATAGAGATAACAAAAGAATTTGAACATATAGTTGTTTGATGCACCCGATTTGATCGGTATGGATATAAATATAAAAAAATGGACTTTAGGTTTATATGATTGATTTGTGAATTAAAATTTTGGAGTCAGTAGGTGATGATTCAAGCACCTGGCCAAAACTCACAACACCTTAAAGCAAATAAATTGACCATTAGTGTTTGAAAATTTAATAGATTAATAGCTCAAAAATGTATTCGGGTTGTGAAATAAACGGTGTCAAACTAAGTGCAATAACGAAATACTTAAGGAGTCTTAAAACTAGTTAAGGGGGTGTATGTGATATTTTCCCTACTATTAATTTACTTATTAAAATTTTGAAGATAAAAAAAAATGAGTGTGTTGATTAAGATTCTTATCCAAAACCCACTCTACGAGGCTCGACTATGCTATGAAGAAGCAAGACAACACCAAATTTGTGATTTTTAAGATTATTGTATCAAATAATGAGGCTCAAAACACACCCTTATGTAGAAGGAGACCCAATATTGTCACTTGACTCCCACCGAGAGAGAGAGACTCAACAGAGGTTGGGAGAGAGGTCCAACATAAGTTGGAAATAAAACCGAGATACTGCAGCGTGACTCGAACCTAGGTCCTTTCGACTTAAGATCAAGTGTTTAACCAATTGGTCAAGCAAGCGTTAGTACTTCATACTAACATATGTGAGGTCCTGAGTATGAAAGACCAAATGGGTACATGTGAGTTTTCCCTTTGGATGCTGACAAATGGGTTAAAAGACCGATAACACGGTTCCTCGAATGTCGGTCCAGAACATGGGGTTTTCCTTATTTGTTTATCAAAAAAGATTAGAAGCAAATTGTCTTAGGAACCACTAATAATCAACTTTTTTATCGACAAGAAATATTTTATAAATGACATTAAAAATACAAACGATGCCTGAGATGATAGAAATAAATACATCGAGGAAACATGAAAAACCAAAACCAAACACGAATAAGAGTGGAACCGGAGGAAATCAAGATTGAACTTGGTCCAAAAAGCACTAATAATCAACTTGCTTTCAGTGTGTGTAACCTATGACAACTACCCTCGTATCTACCCTACCTGATTGAGCTATGATGTAAATCTGCGTCCAAATAACTCTAATCCATCTAACATTTTATTGTATCATTATGATTATGATATGTACTCCTATACCAATAATGGTGTGAGTCAGACAAAGGAGTTGGTTCATCTATGGCGGGCAATTTCGAGTGCGCGAAATGACTCAATATGGAAGAATAAAGCTATCAACGTATCATCGATTACCTCCTTCGCTCCAGATCTGAGTGGATTGGGATGCATGCAAGGCTTCCTTCGATTCCCAGATCCATCAACCCTCAGAGATGGTCGAGACCGGAACTGGGATGGGTCAAGATGAACACTAATGCAGCTATCGACGTTACCAGGAACCGGATGGGAGGTGGGCTTGTTTATCGCGATAAGGAATGGCGACTTCGGAGAGCTAGATGCTTCAGCCGAGTGGGCAGGATGGATCCAT
Organism: Geranium brycei; assembly: GCA_036897365.1. Lineage (NCBI taxonomy): Eukaryota > Viridiplantae > Streptophyta > Magnoliopsida > Geraniales > Geraniaceae > Geranium > Geranium brycei. The sequence goes on from JAYMTP010004874.1 coordinate 8,896, forward strand.
TGTTGGCGGAGGGATTGGTGCTTCGAGAAGGGATGGATTGGGCAGCTCAAATGAGAGAGACGAGGATGTGTTTTGAGACAGATTCAAAAAAACATTTGGTCTCTTCTCATTGTCCAGTCCACTCCTATTTCTCCCATGGGTTCAATAATAAGAGACTGTAAATTATACTGTAATAATTTTGTAAATATCGTATTTTCTTTTACCCCTAGATCAGGTAATAATGTAGCTCACTATCTAGCTACAAATACTCTTTCGAGCCCTGATCTCGAGTTTAATAATGCTGATGTACTAGGCGCTTTAACTCGTATTGTATTGTCAGACGTTTCTTAATCCTAATGAGATCGTCTCCTATTCTCAAAAAAAAGTTTATTGTACAAATTATTACTTAGTTATTTTATAAACATGTATTTGTTTATAAATTATTGTTAAAATAAACTAATAAAATTAAAAATAAATATTATTTAAGGGAATAATATTTAATTTATTTTAAGATTATCGAAACATTTTTAAAATTCAAAAACACTAATAACAATTAAACACAACTAGTTCCCCGTATTAGTATACTCGTACCACAAATGTTCTATTAATATATTTCAAAGTTCAATATGAGCGTTCTTATCTTTGATCTTATGATGAACAAGAAATTCTTGAAATTGAACATCATTATCAACCACCATCTCAACATTTGCAATTGGCACTTCCTTGTTTTCTTCAATGATGACATTGACATGACGTTCATCTTCAGACATCACCGACTAACGGGGTACCCACTCCATCGAGATGCAAACATGGAAGTGTATGAATTGAAGTTGTTCTCTTAATCTCAAGTCTCAATACTGATCATTTTTCACCTAGAACTTAGAGTTCATATGCTATTGGAGTCAACCCTCTCTCCACTAATTGTATGAGACTTAGTTACTCTAGTGAATCCATTTATAAAATTTTATTAGGGTTGTAATGTTAGGCTTAAGAAAAGGTGAGAAAAGATTAATAAAGCGGATAATCATGTTCATCACAATTAGATTGCTTATCCTCACAATCCCGAGTACAATGTTCTCTCCTTAACTTGTTTTCCCCAAACATCCCACTTTTCTCAGTCAATCTCTTCCCTTTTGACATTTCTCAAAGTTGGCTATTATTTTGGCTTTTCTAATGCTTTCAAAACTTTTTGAAAAATACACATTTTCATTGCCAAAAAAAATTCTTTTGCTTCGGGGCTTTCACTTTCTCTTTTTTCAAATCTTTTCTAAGCCCCCAGGCTTTTGTAGTGAAAACAAAATATAAATTTTGAAAGCATTTTCATGAAACCTCAAATAAACACATGCAAACCAAAAATACAATTTTCATTTCCTATACATGTTCTACTATAACTTGTTTTTCGACCTCAAACTCAAGAAGTAGGTATAAGCTATGATGGAAGGGATCAAAAATCAACGAGTATGTTTCAAGAAACAAAATGCATAGTCTTATAATATAAGGTTCATACAAAAATGTTTTTTTGCTCAAAAGGATATTATGAATAAAAATGTCATGTACAAGCTTTTTGGCTCAGAAGGATAGATAGGTCAAATGTGCCAAACATAGCCTACTGATTTTTTTCCAAGGTAACTTATTCCTATTCCATTTCTCCTAGAGAGGGCTTACCTATAGTTCTTGACTCAATTCACTGATTTTTTTCCAAGGTAACTTATTCCTATAACATTTCTCCTAGAGAGGGCTTACCTATAGTTCTTGACTCAATTCACTAGGTAGGATGCGAAGTACGGTGTCAAAAATTCAAGGATCCTAAATAGTGGAGTAAAAGAACAATTTTCAATGTTCAATGCTTGCCCGAGAACATTCAATTGAGTTCATACAAACTGGATTATCAAGTTTCCACAATCAAGCATGATATGCACATCAACAATCTCATTATTGATGTCCTACGATCTAGCTCGACATTAAAATGATAAATCATGGGACAAACAACAATCCTAGATAGCAATCACCGATCCTCGATCCTAAAGAGCAACAATTAAACAAACATTAGTCTTAGATAGCAACAACTACCAACAAAGATATCCTAGGAAAAGGCATTAAGAATATAAAATTAAAAATAAGCCAAGTTATACAAAAATTTAAATGTGAATACATACGATGCAAACTTGATTGTGGTGTGTGCTCAAATTTGATAGAATCATTGACTCACACAACTAAACTCAAATGTAGTGTATGGATGGCGCACAATGGTATTAAATTAAAAACAATTATCATGTAACCTTCAATCTCACGAATCCACATGAATTCACACACACAAAATGGAAACTCATTCGATAACACACTCAGACAGAGTTATGTTGATGTCTGTCAAACTAAATCTCAGCATTCCTCAAGAAACCACACTTATTTACAATTTGTTAATACAATCAAGCAATGAGACTTATGCCTCGATGACATTCACAACAACAGACACAAGGATATCCCAAATATTTAGCTATAGTTGTAGATCAAATCAAATCAACTGTGCAATCCTGAAGTTAACAGGTGCTAAGAAGAAACATTCTAATGAATGAAAATTATTCAAACTTTACTCTACTGTGCTTCCATACCCAGAAGTTAACCAACAATAACAAGCTTATTAGTTTCTTGCCAGCAATTTAGGCATAGAACTACTAGGAGAACCTATAGGAGGCCCAATAACTGAGAGAAAACAATTCCAAGATCACATTACCAATAGTAGAACATAAAAACAACAAATAGTGACTATGGGCTTACTACTAAGAATTTATCTGACAAGAACGAGCAAAATGGATTCATCAACACCTAACTTAGGATAAACACTTGTTCGAGTGATGACAAGTAGACGTCAAAATACAAGCACTTCACTTCAGCGCACCAAAGCTATAGTTACAAGGCAAGAAGTTAAGCAGCGACATTGTGAATCAAGCCGTAAGATTTCCAATTTCATTATTACTAGTATGTGTAGAAACCAAATAATGTAAACTCAATGACATGAAACACAATTTTACTAGACGCAGACCTAAGCAGGCATAGTGAAAATCAAAAGAAACAGAATTACAACAGAGAGGGATACACAAGATTGAAATCTTATACAAACCCACAAGCAAAGAAAAAACATTATCCAGACTCTAGAGCTATTGCTAAAACTTTAACTACCTATTCCCCAGACCTGACAAATAAATTGATTCAACTATCACTATTCAAACAATCACATGCATGTTCAACACAAAAGAACTACAAAATCATAGAAGCAACTAGTGGGTTCATCAAATCGATCAAGTCACAAGCCCATCAATATATTCCCATAAACCCAAAAAAAGGCAACACACAATACTACTCATAAGAAGCACAAGCCACAACAGAAGGAACAAAGCCTTCATATAATCAGGTAAGAGAAGACCAATTCACAGGTAAAACAAGTATTTTTATTGCAAAATACATAAACCCAGATCCTAAAACTTAGTAAAAACTCAAAAGTAACGACGATTCGACAAATAAGAAACGATCCATCAACCTGGGGTGGAACAGAATCAGACGGGGCTGAGGAGCTGGTGGAGAGTGGGCTTGGGATCGGAGTTCATGCCGATGATGATGATGAGAGGGATGAAACCATAGTGGGTGATGACCTTGGCCTTCTTCATGGTCCAGGTGCTCCACTCCTTCACGAACTGCGAAACCGACGGCTCCTTGTCCGCGCCCTTGGCGCTCTTTCCGGACTTGCCTTTGCTCTTCACCACAACCCTTGACGCCATTGATTGATTTGGAGCTTTCTCTCGAATTCCAAGGTGCTAGGTTTCGCTTTGCGGTGGTGATTTTGGCAAAACCCTAACACGCTATAAGAAGCTTGACTGGTCGGTGGGTCGTTCCTGGACAACAAGTTAGTGGAGCGCGTGTCCTCCAAGAATCGGATGGGCCTGGGCCGACTGGTAACGATAACCCAAGCCCATTTCCGTGACCTCAATACATATATGATGTTCACGTGGGGATGACATTGGGGTAGGTTTAGTAATTTTAGCTTCGGCCTCGAAACCAGGTCTCTTGTTTTGAATCCGCCCATTTTCTAATATTTTGGTTGTTAACTTGACCCAAAACCCGACCTGATGGGTATAGGCAATTTGCAATTACTTGACCCTGCTCTGAAATCAGACGTTCTTTTAATTTTCTCTTATAACATGTTCTGCACAATCTGTTTATCACTCAATTAATTTTACATACAAATGACAAGTTATTTATGTAATAAAACATGGTGTAGCAAAACATATTTAAACTAAAAATATAAGTAGATAGAATCTAATGATAACCATGATAATGTGCGTGAAATATAAAACAATCACTAAATCGGTTTAAAGTCCATTCTACTTTTAAAGGAAAAAAAACTATTGAAGTATCGTGTTTGAAATCTTCAAATCCTAGTGCATGAGATTTTCTTACTACACAATCAAAATGTCCGAAACCAATTTGTCCATCAAGTTGGTCAAGTCTAGTCGAGAAACAAAAGTACTCTAGGAATTTATAATTAAAGTATAATTTGTTTTTGATAAACCTAATTAGGGTATAATTAGTTTGGTAATGTTTTTCTTTAAATATAAATTATAATATCATTATTTTTTTAACACATACAGGGCCGGGCCAGGCAGGTACTGGTCACTCCAATCCCGACCTTGACCCTACTAGATCTCCGCTTGTTTGCCCGGTTACCCGCCCCGTTACTAGAAATTGTTGAGTAATGGTACAAAAATTGAGACTCAAGTGGTTTATCTTCAAATTTTCTTATTTGAGTATATTTGAGAGATTAATTTCACGGAGAAGATATGGGGAGGAGAGAGGAGAGAGAAGAGAAAAAGGAGCGATAACATTCAATTGAAAATTAGAATGAAAGTGAGGGGCATTTGAGTCTTTTCAATCCAATTCTAATATCTCATTTAACTCTAAAGGATATTTTAGTCATTTCACTTGTCAAAAATGTAAACATCTAACGGAAATGGACGGAAAAGAGGTAGGTGAAAAAAAAATGCAATTCTTAGATTTCCGTCGTGACAAAAAAATATATAGGTATATTCACCTGAAAACAACCTATTATAGGGGATATTCACCTGAAATTTTCCTTTTATTACATAATTATACTTAAATTTCTACACTTAAATTTTTTTTCAACCTAAAGTCCAACTTGAAACCCATGAGACGTTTTGGCTTGACAGGTCGGATCCGGATACGAGTCCAATTTGATCTTGTTGGGATTCCACGGGTTCCAAACAATTAATTTCATGCAGCGGAAGCATAATTAAACCATGGATTCCTAGAACTAAGATCTTCATGCAGA
>JAYMTP010004875.1:0-14214 GCA_036897365.1 Geranium brycei
GATGAGGATAGCTAATTGTTTTTTGGACTTAGTTGGGTGTGGCTATGTGTAATTTTCCCTATATTTAAATATCATTCAAACAGTCATGCCTGACATATAGAGAAATCAAAGATTTTTTTATTTCTTCAGTTTTGGTAGCGTGCTAGTATAGTTCTGATACGAGTCCTAATGTGATGAGAAATAATAGTGTAAGTGGTATTTTAATTATTGTATTAATTTTGGATTAGAGTTGGGATTAGTTTGAATTAGTTTGGGATTAGTACTTCTATACTACTTGGAATTAGGGTTCAAGTAGGCTATAAATATCTACGGGTTTCATGAATAAAGCATTGAGAAAATTATTAGTAAATCATTCCTTTTTGAGATCTTGTGTTCTCTCTACAACGAATGCTAAATCGAGGTTAGAGCTCTCTCGTTAATCGAGCTCAACTATTTATCTAATTAGCCCATAACCGGATCCAGTGCGGGACCGTATCAATTTCAATGTTTCATTTATATTAGCATGTTTGTCTTAAACTACATTGTTTAACCATTTTCATTCTGAATGAGAGAACTGAAACAAAGAAGAGGGGACGGGAAGATTCATTTCCTTGACCTAATTAACAAAAGGTTCCTAACTGACTTATCTAAGGTTCATAATAGAAGCCATGAATTTATCCAATTCCTTTATGTAAGATGTAAGCAAAAGGTAGGGAAAGAGAAGTACCAAATGGAGAATAGCTAGATAGCACAATTATATGAGCGGATGCGCGCCTGATGGCGTACCAAAGAGGATTTGTGCTTTGAGAGGCCTTATAAGGTGTAGTGTATCGATAAAGAAATGACTTGAACGGATCTACTTCCCCCTGAGGAAAGTTATAAAATTAAATGAGAAACTAAAAAAATGCAGAGCAAAATCACATTTCTACACTGCCAGATCTTCATAATGTATATTCCAAAACAGTAGACATGATTGCATGCCTTCGTATGAACAATTTTCTGAAGACTGCTCTAAGCTTAAAGCATGAAAAACAGTTATATTAAAGGCTATAGTATTACAGCCAGTTGATAGTCTGTGAGCATTCACTTTAAGACCAATTGGCTGATGCAAAGTAGACAAAAAGGCAGACTATCTGAGAATTCAAACAGATAGGTAATGTGCTAAATACTTTACCATGTGAGGAAAATACTCTATCTCATGATTTCCAGTGGTCCAAATCCACGGTTGATATGCTGTACTTTGCTCAGCAAAACGACCCCATGAATCCCATCGTATGCCAACGTCATTGTACTGATACCTATCAGCATAGGATAGATCTCCGACAAATAAAACAGCTTGTGCTCCACTCGTCATGTAATGCTTAAGAGTGGAAAGTGAGTTATATGTTTGGCCCAAATCACCTGTAACACAGAAAGAACATGCCATTAAAGAAAATCACCCCATCAGAAATATTTAAGAGGCACAGTAATCACAATCCTAATAGAATTGAACAATAGAGACGATGGAGCCAATTTATGACAGAATGAAAGGATGTCATTTTGGGTCATACGACACAAGAAAGGCCAAGGAATATATTTATATGGAGGAGATGTTTAATCAAATTAAAGGCAATACAAAGGACAAGATGAAACCTAAGAAGAAAGTAGATCAAAGCAATGGCAAAAACAGCTCACAATTAGAGAGGAAAATGGCCCTTCATGGAGCAAAATGATAAATCGGTAGTAGAGGTTCCTACATTTTTGTTCTGTACAAATCTACTAGTGCCTTTTGCCAATAAGAAATTCTAAATTGAGTAGAAACAAACTCACCAATGATTCCAAATTTATAAGGAGTATCTGGGCCAATCTTTGGAGGCGTACAGAACCAAAATTCTCGAGAAGAATCACCCGTTCCAATTTTGTAATAGTACTTGGTGTCATACTAAAATACAAGAAAAAGTGAAATGATTGAGGATGGTTCATGACTCTACACAGTCAAATCCACAACATAAATGAAGAGTTCACGACTAGAGAATTTTAAACTTAAGAGATATCCTAAGATTAAAAAGTATAATAAAAGAAGCCAGAGAAATCCCATAACATTGCTGATACATAGATGAAGCGATGGAAATTAACAAAAATGTGTATGTTGAGTATAAGAGCTTGGAATTATAAATTTATGTAAAAATTAGAGGTATACAAAGTCGGCCATGAAAACATTACTTCCAATGTTAAATTGCATAATTACCTCAAGGTTATCAACAAGACAGTGATGGATGTAACCAGATTTATACTTGTAAAAAGTATAGTTCGTCACCGTCCCCTCTGCACTAGAAGCATATTTGTTATCTGATTTTCCATATAATACTTCACTAGATCCCGGTTCATCAGGTGTCACCCACGAAATAATAACTGCTTGCCCATCATAGTCACCTTGAGTGATATGCACCTACAATAAAATGCTTTCATCAAATAATGACATCATGATCCCCCAAATGAGGTAGACGGACATGAAAGTAAAGTAATTATGTAAAAGAAAATACAAGAAAAATATATACATATGATCAGCTCATCTATTAATTCCAAGAATATAAATATTCTAAAAAGAGAGGGCATGCTTCATGAGACCGTGCAAGATCTGCTGATTACTAACAAATGAACTAGAAAACTCAAGCGCAGAAGGCAACGATTAGCAAGTCACGAGCATCAAAGGCCAGCACGGATCGGTAATTTGTATTGTACCTAGACTGCCTAGCTTATCATTCTTAAAAACTAAACGTTTCATTTTTTTCTACTAGACTGCCTCACTTCCTCCACTTGAGAAGCATTACATGAAGTAGTGACATATGGCAATTAAACCGGAGACATACGATACGAGTGAACTAGAGGCTGCAGTAGAAGGCGAAGTAATGATTAATGGCAAAGGATTAATGATGAATACCCGAACTAGTTAGAATAAAGACTGAGAGCAAATAAAAAGCAGTAGAGTTATGCACATTTTGAACAGAGTTTTCTACTCCAGAGCTCTCGATAGCTCAAAGAGAAGTTGAAAATATGAATCCTGACCTGTTGTGGCGCATTGTGGCCACTGGGAACTGTAAATACTTCATTTTCAAGAGGGATATCAACAGACGGCCACATGTTTCGAGTAAAAGTACTTGTAGTCCCCGCATTTCCATTGTTCACAAAGCTCAAGAAGATAAAGAATGAAAACAGTACTTGAAGCAACACAACACCCATAATGGTCAGTTTCCTGGCAGGATTGTTTGTTGGTCAATCAGCAAAGAACAATGCGATCATCCGCAGAAACAGAAAAATAAGATGACCAACTGCAAGGTACAAATCAACTACTTTGAGATGATCACAATTATACCACATCAAAGCAAGATTTTGATCAATGTAACCAAAAGTACAATACACAAGCAAAACCAAAGGAAACTAACTAATCAAAATAACAAGAAAGACTAAAAATTCACTGAAGAATAGGTTAGCTGTGACAAGGTTGCCCAATTGCTTATCCGTGCAAATAAGCCATTAAAATAGAACATGACGTTCCTGGAATTATCAAATATCAACCAAATCTGAAAATTCTAAACCCAATTACACAATAGTTGAGAATATCAACCAGAAAGTAACAACCCAATCCACTTGGATACTTTTTATTACTCAATCATCAATAATTTATTCATTGGGGTTTCTTCCAATTAATTTCAATTAAGCTCATCTCAAAAGCCATAAAAGAAAAATAAAAAAATGAACATAAATTCCTCAACTAAAATTACGCAACTATGTCAGTAGTAGGTATAAATGGAACATTAACACAGACCCACAAAATCTGGAACTAAATTATTCAATATATTCCATTACTTCACGCAATCACAGTGACCTAACAGCATTAATCGAACGAAAATCACATAAAAATGCAACAGATTCACAGCAACTACAGTGATTTCTGCTCAGAAAATACCTTGTAGAGATCATTTGCAGAGCAGAGAAAGAGGAGTGATTGGGATTTATTGCGATTGAAGACTGTGGAGTCAATTTCTGGTTTGGTGAGAGAAGGAGGCGTACGATAGCAGCAAAGGAAGAAGAGGTAGCGTAGCGTAAGTTAGAGAGGAGCGGTCGTCGGTTGCTGATAGCGTCGTTGTGCGCGATGATAGTCTATTGGTCGGAGATGGTAATGGCCACGTGGCATGGTGGACCCATGTAGGTTACGTGGACCGTGACCGTCAAGACAAATCTTCACGGTTTTCGATATTCGGTTTCCATGTCCTCGTCGTACCGTAACGGTCAAACTTACCTCGTCTCAAAAGTCAAATTAGACATTATTTTATTCCTACCGTTTTAATACAAATCTTGAATTGACTAAAGCCCATTTATATATGGCCCATAAGCCGTGGATACCAGGCCTCAAAACGGGCTCAATATGTTAGAACTGGTTTGGGCCGTCGGTGGGAATGTGGGCTGGGCACGGTTCTGGAACCGGACCGAACCGAATCAACCGGTTCTCTATTTTAGAGATTCAAATCCGGACCCAATAAGTGGGTATGGCCGTATGGGTCCGGTTCTGGGTACATTCCGGTTCTCTGGTATGAGTTTATAGTTTTGCTCAATTAGACCTAATTAACGAAATATTCATACATCGTTCAATTATGGTGAAAATTATACACGATTAAACTCTTTTGTAGGAAAAAATTTATTATCGAAATACAAAAAATACTGATTAAAACCTCCAAAACTGATTAATTAGCAGTTTTACACTCTTAGAACCAGAACCAAACTAAATTAATTCAGTTTTTAATTTTCAGACCCAAATTCAATTCAATATCCATGATTCTCGGTTCAGATTCGGTTTTGGTTTTGGGTAAAAGGTGCCCACCCAAAGAATGGGAATATCGAATATGCTCAGCTCACTTATCATTTTTTAATCACTCTATATCGCGTGTCCAACTGACTGTGTTTTTAGTGTTTTCCTTGCATTCTGTTATATTTTAATGCAAATCCAACGTAGTTTTATTGATTATATCAGGAAAAAAACATGATGTACGTAAGCTCTTAACATACATTATACAAATATTGTTGACTTTTGTATGAGCAATAAATATTAAGACCAATTAAAAATAAAATATTAATAATTTAATAAGACTTTTACTTTCACATATTTTTTATCTGAGGTGTTCTGTTGTTCATATTTTAATAAAATTAAGAGATAATGAATAAATATATTAATTTGATGTGATTTTCATTTAATTTTATACATATTTTAACAAAAATTTAAAATATTAAAAATAATTTTAAAAGTTAGATAGACATTCAACAGTATTTTTGACATTTGATATTTTATAAAAATTAACAATTATCTTTTTTGTGTCCTCGAGGGGACACCGCAATAGTTTAAGTCTCGCACTATTAGTGGAGAGGTGTGAGTTTTAAATTCGTTATGAATTAGGTGGAGAAAGTGTTATGAATAGATTTAGGATGTGTTGCAGTTCAAAAAATAAAAAATTATCTTTTATGTGAAAAAATAAAAATATCTACAAAAATAAAATTAAATAAGATTGCAAATTTACGAGGATAAATGTTTGATGAAAAGTATGCAAATTTAATGCACCACTTTCCACTCTTATTTTCCAATTTCTTTTTATATTATAAATTGTTGCATGCTATTTTTGTAATCCATGTGTATTATCTAATAAATGATTACTGAATGAAGCAAAATTTAAATTTTCTTGTGGAGTTGATTTGTTGGGTCGGTCGGTGGTAGCTGCAAATATCGAACATCAATACGACTGGTCGTTGTGTGACCTGGCACCATCTTCTCTTTACTTCTTCCCATAAACAAACACACCTCACACCTCTCTCTCTCTCTCTGTACACACACACACTACAACAAGCACAGAGCAATCATGGAGGACCCGTCAAGCGAAGCTTGCTCGCCACCACCGTCAGTGCTCAAGGTCCTGGAAGCTCTGAAACAAGCCTCTCAGGACCTGCGGACCCACCCGCGACCCGACCCGGACGACCCCGGCTCGGCCGCCGTGAAAGCCCTCCTGGAGCTGGACCACTTCCTCTCCACCAAGGACCCGAACCTGTCGGCCCTGACCCACCACCTCTCCGACCTCAAAACCCTAATCGAGACCCTCCGATCCGCCCGCGGCTTCGGCCTCCGCCCCTTCCTCACGCGCCGCTCCTCCGCCGCCTCCATCTCCCGCGTCGCCGCCTCCATCCACCACGAGATCCAATCCTGGATCGACCGCGAGAGCATCGAAACCCTCACCAGAGCCCTCCGCGAACCGCCCTCCGCCGACGAGGACGAGCTCGTCGCGCTCCTGGGCCAGTTCGAGAGCCGGGTCTCGGAGGGCTTCGACCGAGAATTGCAGGGCTTGGTGCTCAAATCGAAGCTGTTCTCGCTTCTCGAATCGACTCTTTGTAACCCTAAATCGTCGAGGAGGGTCAGGGAAGAGTCCGCTTACGCGGTGGCGGCGCTGATTCGGTTCAACAAGGACGTGTTCGTGGGTCAGGTCTTGATGGGTCAGACGGTCCACGCCTTAATCGAGATGGGTTCGTGGAACTCGATACAGGTCTTGTGTTCGCTGATCAAATCGATCAAATCTCCGCTCGTTGACGGGATCGAGTCCAACGGAGAAATACCCAGAATCATAAGTTTCCTGAACACCAAGGACCTGGAGATGAGAGTGATGGGGATGGACTGTGTGCTGGAGATTGGGTATTTTGGGCGGAAGGAAGCCATTGAAGCCATGCTCGGAGAAGGGTTGGTGGAGATACTCATGGAGCTGCAGAGGTCTGAGTTGGGTGGGGATTTGATCGATCTGGGTCGGTGTAGTCATAAACAAAGCAGAGGAGTCAGTGCCGATCAGGTCTCGAACAAGATAGAGAGCAGAGAGAAGTTCTTGGAGAGCCATCCATTTGCGAGCTGCGTGGCAAGATTTGCAGTGCAGCTGGAGGTAGGGGAAGGGCTGAGGCAGAGAGAGAGGAGAGCTTTCAAGCAGGAGATACTCAAGAGAGTGAGGGAGGTCTCTCTCTCTGATGCAGAAGCCGCCACCATTGTTGCTGAGGTTTTGTGGGGCTCTTCACCTTGAACTCCAAATTTCAGAACACTGTCAAAAATTAATCCTACAATCGATAATGGGATTATTCGGAATTAAAAGATGATTGATCGAGGACTATTTGAAGGTTATTCATACAAGTCTGAGATTTTTAATACACTGTTACGAAAGTTATGTAAAAAAGAGAAGGTAATATAGTTTTTGTAAATCATGTAGTTACAATGGTTAACATTTTTGTTTTGGTTGTTGTAGCTGTATATGTATGTATTGATGATGTAAAGAAATGGTTGAAGAAATTAAATTATTGGTTGAAGATTTTATTGGTAACTCTTAGTATGGAGTGTTTGTGATGAAGAATGAGACAGAGCATATTGGTGGGATCGATTTAGATGCGAATGGTATACGTCAGTGAATGTGCTAGAACATGTTGATTTCACTATCATCTTCATCACGTAAAGACTTGGTCATCAATGGTGTTGATGAAGAAGAGAACAAAATGATGATATCATTAGAGGGATCGATTACTGGTGCTTTAAACAAAATGATGATGCTTCCCAACTTTTAGTAAGGAAAAGGTGTCGTGCTCGTTGAAGTTGATCTGTTGGAGGGCTCGTCGTGATCAACTTTCTTCTTTCCTTATTCTCTTTTTGTTTCCGATGCCTCACTGATGGACTATATTATGTCCATTTATTGGTTAATTATATTCATTTAATGTACATTTAATGTTCTTTTACTAATTCAATTAATGTTTAATTAGTTGTTTGAGCATGTCTGTTTGAGTGCGAGTGTCCCGCGATTGTGTTGTGTGGCGGTTTTGTAGCCGAAAGCCTATCGTCTGTCTGTCTGTTTTGATAGTGATGGTCAGTTATATTGAAAGGTTGCAGATTTTGAGTGCTGGAATGAAGGATTTTTGCGAGATGTGGCATGTCTTCACCAGCATCGGGAAGGAGAAGGTGGGGTTCGTCTTGGGAAACCATGCGGAAGGCTTTAAGCTGGTGGTCGCCGGCCGCAGTGTCTCGGGGGAGAGATCTAGGACAACGAGTTCCAATCTCTGTCCGGCCGAAATTTCCATCCCGGATAATTTTTTTTTGTTTTTAGGCGCTCAATCTCTATTTGATGGGGGTGGTTTTGGGCGAGTCGACAATCACGTATGTCGATCCAGAGAGGATGATGGCTCGATACTTGGAGGGATCAAGTGTTCTCTGGCGTCACTGGGCAGATTTTTTTAAGCATATCGAACTTGGGGGTCTCGGTTTTCTAAGACTCTGATATGCCTTCGCATTGCCCCTTTGGGCCTTTTGGGTGACTAGATGGCTCGGGGCTCTTGATCCAGTGAGAGCTCTTAATCTGGGGAATCAGCTTGTGTCGTGAAAATATTTGGGATGTTGCTTTAGGTGCTTGCTTTAAGTGGTTTGCGGGATTTCTCCAGCCAATTTAGGTGGAGTACGTGGGGTTTACAGAAGCATTTTGGTGTTGCGAATGGAATTTAATTGTTGTTAACTTATCTCGAATATACTGTATCAAGGTAGCATATATACTTGCCAAGTTTTGCAGTGACTTATTTGGGATTCAGGTGTGAGGTTGTCCTACCGTTTATCTTTATTTCTCTCGGTCGCAAAGCTTGTTTATTATCTATAAAATTTTGAGTTTTTTTAAGTTTATAAAGTTCGGGGTTTGATTTAAATAATAATAAATTATTCTATTGAAATCTTAACAGTCTAAATAATGTTAAATGTTTATAAAACACGATCAAATAATCATTGTGAATTAATCGGGATGTATTTCTATATTTTTATTAAATAAATTATTATATACACACACAACTAAAAATATGAATTATCCGCAAGCCACGACACACACTGCAATAAACAGGACATACCAACTGAGAATCAAACTTTAGTACTGAGATTAGAGAGAGTAATCTCCTAATCATTTGGGCACTTCAATTGGTATTTATGCATTATTTTAACAATGATATTTTAAATTTAAAAATAAAACAACCTAAATCTACCACATAATCTACCAAATCATATAAAATCTTATATGCCTCTGTTTTGCCATCTCCTCCCATTACTCCGGAATTCGAAGATTATTACCAAGAAAACTCTGCAATATTTCAAAACTATGGGATTCATTGTTACTGGAAACGAAGAAAATCTCGTTGCCCAGTTCATGAAAGAGAAAGAGGCTCGGAACCGTGAATTAGCTTCGTAGTCTTCAATCTTACAGTCCCCTTTCTTGTTTTTGTCTTTTTTCTAGTGTATTTCGTTGTATCTCGAGGTCTTAGCTCTCTTTTCGGAATCTCATCATTTCTTACGTTGATATATTCTCTTTTCATTGATAAAAAAAAGTGGTTAAAAAACCTCTACAACGTCTGGGCCTCTGATTTTTAGAGCACCTGATGTATGTAATCCATGATCTAAAATTCGTGTACATGTTTACTTGAGAGGTCATTATCAACACCAACAAGATAAATAATCCATTCCTTTGTAAATTAGAGATTTAAGAAAGGCGTTGCCGTGTCAAATACTTGCTCCTACAATTGTGAATATCCTCGTAACGACGACTTCAACGTAAGGCTGCGAATTGGTCAAGTTAAGGTCCCGCGTTAAGTGTTGGTCAAAAATGGAAATGCAGAGGATAGCTTTCAAGCTGCTGACTTGTAATTGTATGGAGGGGACCATTAATACGAAGCCCAGTAGCTCTCAGACAGATCTCTGAACCTTCAACACATTACACAAACTTATCCAAATCTCCAGTGCTTCAACACTTGTGTCTTCACTTCCTCTTCTACCTAACAACACCTTTAATATAGACCAAATGGTCACACTAATGCAATGCCTGAGCAACTAGTCTTCACACAAATTTGTTTACATTGTCCAACCCACTTTAGAGGAGAGTCTACTGAACTAAGGATCTGAGAGCACTATTGGGGAGAACCGGACATTATCTAGGAGGAGCGTTCAAAGAAGTCCATATACACGTTGTAATCTATCTTTAACTAAAAGCTTCTATGTTCCGGCTCAAACTGGTATCGGGCTGGGCACTTTCCGTTCCCTCGAACACCATTTCTTTGTCGAAGGATAGGACTGTCATTCCCATATTGGTGCTCACTGGGTAGTCTCTGCCTCTTACAATGGCTTCAAAGCCTCCGCCACATGCTACTTTTCCAAAACCCCTCTTTTGTGCAGCAGTCATTACAAGCTTCACTGTCTGACACAACTCTGGTTTTATGAACAGAAAGTGTTACTTCTTTGTGAATGAAACTATCACCACCAGAGAGTGCTCTAGATGATATCAACTCACACAAGATCCAATCTCTAACACCCTTCATCTTGCCTGCAACATATCACCCATACTTCATGTGATCTCTAGTCTGCTTAGGAAAATGTTTTGACTACCCAGATTGAGCTCATGGAGACTTCAGAAATTGGCTACTGGTCCAAAATTAATAAATTAAATAACAATATCTTTTAGCATGAGAAGTGAAGTCAATGATCTCATACTTGTTACATACAGTATATGTTACTTCGCTCACGGCCTTTGGCTATGTCATCAGTATGTGAAGACATGTAGTCTAGATACGACGGGCAACAGGGCAAGTTTAAGATGGTATAATGATTCTCGTTTCTTATCCCGTCTAATTAGAATACCCAATCTTCGTCGGGTTTGGGATGTTTTGTACCTCTATAAAAATGGCAACGCGAAGCATTATGCAATTTTCATCTCCTGTCCTATTGAATCATAACACTAAATTCTAATCAGGTTTGAGAATTTTTGTCATCCCTAACATTAGAAAACAAAGTGACAATACCTTGAATAAAATAATATGGTAAAATAACAAGTCATTTACTATATGTCTAATGCATTTATAGAATGCATGAGCTGAATCCTGAAAAGAGAGCTACACGCGCTCAACAAAAAATGGCAATGCAAAAACTAAAGTGTTCATTCACTAAAATTTGAATACATGTCATCTTAAAAGTACCTCTTACGAAATAAATACTCACTCGACCGCTAGGTCAACCCTGATAAGCCTCTACAGTTAGAGTTGGCATTGATATTTAGCACCATCAAATAGCAGCAGTCTGTGACCAAGTCAGAGAAGCTAACAAATTAGAATGGTTGCTGCTTACATGACAAATTAACATATACAGTTCATAGTAAGCATCACAACTGACCCACATATGTTATGTTATACCATGAAGAAGACATCCACAACATATACAAATGATACAATCTGCTTCGGTCCCCTTAAGAATGACAATTTTGCCAACCCTTGTCCATTTGCCTGTAAAACCGGAACAGTGCATAAAAAGGGAGACAAGTTATACAATCCTCGAAAAAGAACTAATAAGCACACAACAGGCCCACGACATGGAATCTCACAACAACAAAGTCCTAATATTCTTCAGTTTTATGTACGCGACGCAATTATGTTCCTAATTCACTCTTCAGGTTCATGGTATTACAATATCAGAAAAAATGTATGTTCACATATCTTTCTCACTGGCGGGTAAGGGTAGAGATTGATTTGATGGTATGTAAAAACACTGTTCAAGTAGGAACGATGATGTTCATGAATTTCCTCTTGGCAAATGCCAACCACCATTTGTTTGGAGTCCCGTTGGATCTGTATGCAACACTCAATAGCCTCCCACTTGTTTCTTCCCTTATTTGCTTCAGGTAATTTCTCAGTAGCTCTGCATTCAATCATACAGTTCTGAGCTCAGAAGTAGTCCGAACAATAGGTTAAGCATGCATGTAAAGAGCTTTAACGCAAAAAACAACCTCAAATTTTTATAAGGTACCATTCACAACTTCCAATCTCAAATCTTTAACTTCATTGTGACTTCAACAGCAGAATTCAGCAGTTATATAACATATATAAATATAACTCATTGGTCATAGTGTCAAGACAATCCAAAGTTTTGCTCATTAGAATTTTACTTGAAGATTGTAAATGCCTCCAGGGACTCAGTTGACAAAAAATTGAACTTCAAACACTTCATTTTTGATCAACTCATTTATTTCACTCATATTTTAGAAGCTCGACATCAAAAAAGCATCCTTGTCACAAGTTAAATAGTAGAAACTCTAGACTCACTAGTCAAGTATTGTGGTATCCAAATTTAATAGGTACAACTAACTAGCCAAATGACCGATACCTGAAAATTATAGACAGTTATGTCTCACTTCATACATGATAACCATAGTTGTATAAACTTAAACCATACTATATGGATCTAGATGTTCCAAACTGAAGCTTGTTTCAATGACTCAAAGTCACCACTTAACTAATTTTGCTTCAGTTATGACTAGGATAAAGGTAAAGTGAAAATATGACAAATTATTTAGATAAAAATGACAAAGAACATAACTAGAAGTGCAATGAAGCAACTACTAGATATATAAAGATAAGAAGGTTTCAAACCTGCTTCCTTCTGTGATTGAGGATTGGGAAAGAGACCTGGAAAAGGAAAACCAGACTCTCCGGGCACTGGTACATCTTCAAGGCCTAAGTTAATAATAGCCTTTGTCCCTTCAGCCAAAGTTCGGCATCCTCCAAGCCTCTTCAAAGCCACATTGATGTACAACGTCAAATAGATAAGAAGCTTATCAGCCGGGCTCTTAATATCAAAGTTCCGAAAGAAAACGTTGGCGCGGAAGAATGTGATTGCTTCATCAACGACATCAGTCTTATCTGCACCCATTGCATATCTGTGAACACAGAATGATAAAATATTTTATTGAACCAACATATAAACGTAGGAAAGAGCTTAACCTTGATCTGAAGCCGGAGCAGGACCCTTTATATGGCTCTTTAGAGGAAGTAGAGGACAACCACAAGCTTTAGTAACTCCTCCATCATCCACAAAACTAGAGTGATAAACCTGTGATGCGAGATAGTTCAGCGGAAATTACAAAATTTCATAAAGGAAATAAAATAATACACAAGGAAACCCAAATTCAAAGAAGAAAATTGGGCCAAATGATGATTATAACCAAATTCCAAAAGTTCTCACGACTCATGAATGTTTTGTAATTAAACCTCGATTTCAAGTAGAAAAAAAATCCTAAGAATTCAATATACGAATTAACCTCTTCATATAGCCATGCTCAACAAACTAGACCAAACAAGTCACAATGATCACATTCGAGTCATCAGTACAAAGCTTAATTCAGAACCTAAACAATCAGCTGAATAATCACGGGCCACAAAATTTTAAATGGAATAACCAAAAGAGCTTGACATTGCACTAAAACAAAGGGAGGCTTAGTACCAATACCATTTTATTTCGCCAACTACGGCTGCTTTTCAAGAACAACCCAAGCTCAACAATGAAACCTTCCAAATGGGAAGTCCAAAATTTCTGCAGATATCACAAAAACAACACTTCCATTGCATGATTATATGGTATTAAACAGCAACAAAAATACCAAAATCTTTCACAAAAATCGAAACCCAGAAACATAAATCAAAACCCTAACCTACCAGCTGGCTAATGAAAAATCACGACTCAAAATAACTGAAATTTAAATTCTTTTTCGGTTCCAGATCATTTCCACACACAAAAAAACAACTTTTTTATCCATTAAAATAACTAAAAATGAAAAGGGTATATAAATGTAGTCATGAACAACTAGCACCTGAGAAGAAAGAAGCGAGCTATCAGACAGGAAAAGGCGAAATAGTGAAACTAATAGGCCCTAAATCGAAAAAACGATGAAGTAAGAAGATACAAATCTTGCAAAGAAACCCTCAAAATCACCTGAATTTGCAACTGGGAGGATCAATCGCGTCGACGGAGAAGATTGTGAGGCGAATTGATCGCCTGTAGGTGGGGTGGGTGGGAAGCCAACAAATTTCTGCAGACAAATGAAACGACACCGTTCCTTCTTCCTTCTGATCACCGTTTTGCTTTCTAGTTTCTACCGTATTTTACACAAATATAAATAAGTAAAAAGAATAATGATACTTTGCTACACCTCACTGTAGCGAAATGACACTTTCATATCCTAATTACTTTTTTCTATTTTTAGTACTTTAATAATTTCTTTTGTGACAACCTACCTCTAAAATTTTTAGCCTAAAATACCTAAACTATCATTGGTTTAAGAAATCATAAATTAAATTGGTTCGATTTTGTTTATCTCTGGTTCAATTTGGTTTATATTTAAGATGCAA
>JAYMTP010004876.1:0-14213 GCA_036897365.1 Geranium brycei
TTGCATATGCCAAAGAGAAGACAAAGAAGAGGGAGGGCAGGAGGGTCTTGCCGGCGGAGCAAGTTCTGTGTCTCGACAATGGGGGAAGGGAGTGAGGTTAGAGAAAGAGGGAGGGTAGTGTGTGTGATTAGGGTTAAAAAAGAGGGGTACAATTGAAATTTCATAGGTTATTTTTAAAGTTTTAATTTTTTAATTTATTTGCAAAAACCACTTTATCCTCGATCTATTCGTTAAATTGAGTATCAACTAGGGGTAAAATGGTAATTTCATAATTATCTTAAAAGATTATATAAGATTGAAAATTATATACCGAGCGCATTTTGAACTTTTTACAAACCACATCCGTTAAATCTAACAAAATTGGACTTAAGTGTAACGTAATGAAACTTGAGATACTGAGAAAAGAAAATTCAAACTTGGGTGACTGATTCTGCAATGAGGTTTTTGCGGGTGTACTGATCTGTAATTACCCATAAATATAAACTTTAAAGAGGTTATGTAATTCCTATATGAGAGATAAAATGGTACAAGTTAATGAAGTTTTGAGATTGACTTAAACAATCACCTAAGTAGTGACATGAAAAATATTTGACATCGTTATGTCGTCAAATAGATTCAAGATTAATGAGGGTGACAAATATGAAAATTTTGTGACTCGCCGATGCAATTGTGAGAATCAAAATTGCAAGAAAAGTAAACCGGTTTATTTCAAGTCGCTCACACGATGTTGATAAACTTTGGCAAGTTCAACAAAAGTGATGTTTTGTTATAATATCTATTGATATAAACTAATATTTTTCAAAGAATAAAATGAAAAGTATCTCTCAAAATAAGTGTGCAAGAGTAATAGATATATAATGTGATGTTTTTTCGTCGTGTGTGTAATGGGCTCCATAACTAACGGTATTTAGTGCTTGGGCCAGGTCAGTCGGGTGAGCTAAAACAGACCCGCTTCTTCACCCGATGCAGTCGGGTTCTGGGGTGTCGGGTGGTGGTTCGGGTTAGGTGGCCGGGTCAATCGGGTTTCGGGTCAAAATGGATAAACACACTATTTGGATCATTTTGGTGGAACACATTCATACCGCCGCTGGCTAAATATATAGTTGATGGTTGAAGAGAGTAGAGCAAGTGTAACTAGCCCTAATCTATAGGCTAGAACTATAGACGATTAGGACGGAGGCGTAATATTTAAAGTATAAGCAAGCGCGTAGAAAACACACACTGAGCCTGAGGACGTCTCCACTTAATTCTAGAATCCTCTTATCATCTCATAAAAAAACCCATTCCATTTTAGGGTTTTATTATCTTCTTCGACCTTACCTCCCAACGCCATCATCTTCACAGCTCCTCCTCCTCCTCCTCTCTCTCTCTCACTGGTACGTTCTTCACTTCTCCTATTTACTTGGCGTTTTTCTACTTGCTAAGCCTCTGATTTCCATTTCCTTTCATTTTTATCTGTTTGGTTACTGAGAAATTGGAGTGTGGGTTTCCTCACAAACACAATATGCGGCTGTGCTAGCAGTTTAGATAATTGGGTTGTGCTCAGTTTTGGGGATTTAATACATATGCTACATTTTCTCTGTGGTGACTGAACAGAGGTCAGGATTTAATGTGGCAGTGATGTTCTCATAAGGGTTTCCTTTGTGCGTGTTTTCATTTGGTGCAGGAAATGGCGACCACACAGCTCACTGCTCCATCAGTTTCCACCAGGAGCTTGTCCAAATTTGAAAGGCTCAGACCCTCAACGGTCAATTTTCCTTCTGTGTGTGCTTTGAATGTTGGCCCTCTTTCTCAGAGGTCGTTTCCAAGGCTTGTTGTGCGAGCTGCGGCTACTGTGGCTCCCAAGGTAACACATTTCAACAGTCAACCACCTTTATTTGTAACAGTTATATCTTATCCTTGATTAGTTGATATGGATGTTCTGTTGATTACAGTTGCTGATGTTGTTATTGTGATGGTGTTCATTTTGCGGGAAAAGTTATTGCTTGAATTGTGTGTGCCATGGAAATGGAATGTGTAAAATGGGAATTTACAATGTTATTGTACATTTTACTCTATTGATTCTTTGGTTTGGCTGATGTATTTGTCTTGTGGTTTATCAGTACACTTCAATCAAGCCATTGGCTGACAGAGTGCTTGTAAAGATCAACACTGCAGAGGAGAAGACTGCCGGTGGTATCTTGCTTCCCACTGCGGCCCAGTCGAAGCCTCAGGGAGGTGAAGTTGTAGCTGTAGGAGAGGGTAGGACAATTGGGAGTACCAAGATCAACATAGCTGTTGAGGTATAATGTATATATAGCTTCATAATAGTTTATAAGTCTGTGAGCCGTGTTGATTATCCCTTTTAACAATTATGATATTATTTGTGTAGACTGGTGCCAAAGTTGTATACTCCAAGTACGCTGGAACTGAAGTGGACTTCAATGGTCAAAAGCATCTCATACTAAAGGAGGATGACATCATTGGTATCCTAGACACTGAAGATATCAAGGATCTCAATCCTTTAAATGATAGAATTTTGATCAAGGTATGTTAATCAATTCACACATTTATGACTTATATCTGTTTCTCGTTCTTTTATTTGTAGTAGTATCTTTGACGTGGAATAAATTGATGCAGTTCCTTCATTTAGGAACTGTAGTGTGGAAAAACAATTAACTAATTATGTTTTTATGCAATGCCATTAGATTAAGTGATCTTCTTGCCAGTAAAATACACGCAGATGTGTACTGCCATGTTTCTCGTATGAAAAGACTGAAAGGGTTTATCATGCCTTGTATACTTGTGCAGGTTGCTGAAGCCGAGGAGAAGACTGCTGGTGGCTTGTTGTTGACAGAATCAACCAAAGATAAACCCTCAATTGGCGCGGTAAGGAAGTTAAATCTTTGCAGCTTAATGGAATACATATAGGTTATTATGCATTCATTGACGTGTTCTAACATATGAAGAAATGATGTCTGTTGGGTGAGGCAGGTCATAGCAGTAGGACCTGGCACTCTTGATGAGCAAGGAAACCGCAAACCACTGACGATCACTACAGATAACATTGTTCTGTATGCCAAATATGCTGGGAATGACTTCAAAGGCCCTGATGGTGCCAACTACATTGTTCTTAAAGCATCTGATGTCATGGCTGTTCTCTCTTAGGAAAAGCTCAACCCCAAATTTTCAGGCAACTTTGTTTTGATATCATGGATTTAGAATGCACCATAGCCTTTATAATTGTGGGACCTATCATGGGATAGTTCAATTTCAATACCATTGTTTCCAACTGTTATATCCCACTTCAGTGCGCACGAATTTTGAATACTTAATAATGGTAAAATTGGAATGTGTATTCATAATTATCTTTTCAATCATATTCAATCTGAACAATTGTTTAGTGCAAACTGATGAATTATTAGGTAGCTTAGGATTTGAACAGGCTTTACTGTGAAGTAACGAGTTCATTTTGTTATATGTCAAAGAAAACAAAAAATTAAGCTACAGATTGTATCTGGCCAGAACAATTGAACTGTATATTCCTGTGCAATTTCTCTGTTACTAGATTTACAATTTTCATATACCAAATCAATCTTAAAAAAACAGGACAAAGCTGCTGCTACTACTACTTGTCATCTCCCAGGCAGTTCCTGAAGGAGAAGCACATATATTAGGCGCTGAGAAAAGTGTTACTGTACTTGTGGATCCGTACATAACAAGGGGTTGCTTAAAGCTTTCCTACTAGTAAATGTGCTGTTGAGTGAGAAAATAACACAATAACAGCCCTATGTTGGGCAATAGCGCTCCAATATTTAACCATCCCTGAGAAGGAATGCAAAACTACAAGCCTCATCTGTTAAACGAGGCGGCTGAGTTATCATCATACTGCCCTCACCATGCGTTCCCGCTGTCTGTCCCGCTGCAAGCCTGATTGGGGACTGGCGCGTGACCCAAATAGGATAGTATCTTTATGCCTTGTACACAACTTACAAACTCCCTGTTTGCAAATAATAAATGGAATGAGAAACTAGAGGAAACTGAGAGGAGACAAGTATAAAATGAATTTGATGTGGAAGAAATATTTTGACTTACTCCCATGGGTCGTCCCCGATAAGCAGTATATCGTTTTCATGATCAACATAAACAAGTTTCCAGTCTGTTCTCTGTGGATCTTCAAGCTGCCCCTCGGTCCCAAACATGCGAGCCAGGTCACGCCTGAGCTCATCATATCCCGTGTAGCGTGTGACATCAATAGACCTTCCCACAGAGCCACGCTTTTGAACCTTATATAGTTCAGAGCAGTGTCAGTATAAAACAGATATTAACATATAAAAGCTAAAGGGCATGAGAAATAGTTAGCACAACTCTTAGGTTTCAAAAATGAAAATATACTATATGGTAGCAAAATTGCCACTTGTCCTGATGACCTTTTCTGAGTTAAAAAAAATAATAGAATTTGAAAACTAGGCATATGAGAATACAAGCTGATGTAACTAGTGGGTTACCTGCTCGGGAGCAGGTGAGTAGATTAGAGGTTAATTTTGGTTAACCTAAGTTAGTATTATATTAAATTTCCTGCTTTGTTAACGATAAAAAAAACTAGTTCCCTACTATATACTATCTGGAGGAAATTATAATGGAAAGAAGATATTTGCACTTTTCTTTTCATCAATTGTTACATTTTTAACCTCCTAATATAAAATAAAAAATGGAGGAATGAACAGCCTATCTGACTTTTAGGAAACAAGTCACAAGTGGGTGGCACTAAGATATCACTCAATGCATACATATTCCATCTTCATATCATTGGTGAGCCTAGTAAGAAAATAAGTTATAGTTAACTTGCTCCATACTGAGTATGAGCAACACACCAACGTCGTACCCAACACCAAGAGATTAACCCTGTCGTGATGCATCATAACTATTTCAACTTTGAAACAAAGAGTGAGCAGATCAATAATATGATGCCTAGGTTCTTGGCAGTCTGCTTTACTTGTTTCAAGTAAGAAACATACACTTACCAATTAGCACCAAGTTCCATAGTCCTACATGTGAGGATTTTAGAAACTAATATGCAACGTGGTTGGGCTATCTGAGTATCAATTTTGATACATCATCCGTATATAGACATTTTGGGTAAAAAGGATATGGTAGGATTCCCCATTAAAATTTATGACTTCATTAATCTATTGTAAGATTTATGACCACAGTAATCAATTTATGCAAGGCATACATGTAACCATGATGGAGCAAGCTATGGTGTGATCTCCTGAAGCTCTTCCAGAATTGTAAACGTTACGTGGCAAATCTAATTTGCTTCAGAAAGGTAAAGAGAATAATAAGAGTAACCAACCTTTGTGTATGTACGCATAGGCTGAGTCTGGTTGGCCCAGACGCCACCGTTCAAAACCCCAGTATCATTGATGGGAACATCAGTTGAACATCTGGGTTTGAAAGGCATACTTGGAATTCCAAATGATTGAGAGCTGATCCCGGCAGTGGACAATTCTGTCTCAATATCTCTTGGAGTGCCACCATAATTTGAAAGTAAGTTTTGAAGATCCTTTTGAGAGTCAAATCCTCTAGACAACAATGTCTCTGGTGCCAATCCATCATTAGCTGTGAAAGGAAGATTGTTCCGAGTAGTTGACTGAACATCACTGTCCATACAGAACGTAGGGAGTGAATAATTTTGCTGGATGGTGCCAGCGTCCAAGCAGTAAGACGTTGCAGAAGAGGATGCTTCCAATTGATCAATGATGGTACCTTTGTATTTTAATTGGTCAGGTACTTTCGTATTTGAGAACTCATGCTTAATCTGGATATCTTGCTTGCTTTGAAGCTCTTGCATCAGATTTCTTGCAGGCTCAACCATTGAATCCCCTCCAATTACAGGCG
The DNA here is from genome assembly GCA_036897365.1 of Geranium brycei. Lineage (NCBI taxonomy): Eukaryota > Viridiplantae > Streptophyta > Magnoliopsida > Geraniales > Geraniaceae > Geranium > Geranium brycei. The sequence continues at coordinate 5,881 of JAYMTP010004876.1, forward strand.
ACACTTGTTGGTTTCTATTAATGAATCTTGATGGTGGAACCTGACAAGTAGCAGTAGATGGTGAGGTTGAACAGGATGGAGCATCACCTTCAGTAAGACCAGAATGGCCCTTGACTGTTGTAAGTGGTTTGTTCTGGCTCTGAGACTGATTGACAGGAAATTGCTGTGATTGCACAAGCATTGATGCCGGCAAGTTATTGCTGCTTATCTGTTGCTGCTGATGCTGAACCAAAGGCAGATGTTGAAACTGTTGATTTTGTTGATGAACTTGCTGTTGCTGAAGCAGCTGAGGTTGCAAAATTGAACTCGTAGGGGAAATCAGCTGCTGCTGCTGTTGTTGTTGTTGCTGCTGCTGCTGCTGCTGCTGTTGTTGCTGTTGTTGTTGCTGCTGCTGTTGCTGCTGCTGTTGTTGCTGCTGCTGCAATTTCTGTAACAACTGCAACTGAATCTGTTGATCTGAAAGGCCCTGTTGTGATAAGTGTTGCACTTGTTGCTGCATCCTCTGTGAGAGGTTATTTTGCAACAAATGTAGAGGAGATTGCTGCAGTTGTGCTTGCTGTTGATGCCTCTGTAGGAGGTTGTTAGGTTGATGCTCCATTTGTTGTTGAAACTGTGAGTGTGAGTCTTGTGGCAAGGATGCCAACTGAAATGAATTTTTGTTAGCTTCAGGAACAGCCACTTGGGATTGACTGCTGCCTGTCAGTAATTGCTGAGGGTATACTGCTGGTTGCTGCAAATTCTGACTGGGGATCTGGTTAGATGAAACTGCACTGTTATTTTGAATAGAGGATTGGAGCAGTTGCTGTTGTTGCTGGAATTGCTGATGATGTTGGACATGTTGTTGCTGCACTTGTTGTTGCTGCTGCTGGGTTGGCTGTGGTGGCGGTGGCGGTGGCGGAGAAGGTGATGGTTGTTGTTGCTGATGGCGCTGCTGTTGCTGTTGAGGATGAAGTTGTTGGTTCATAGGAGCCTGCAATAGCTGCTGCATCTGCTGCTGCTGTTGAGACCATGCCATATGTGGCGGCATCAATTGGCTGACTTGGTTTTGCTGATTTGCTTTGTTGAACGGGAGCTGTGGAGAAGGCAGGGCGGGGTTCTGAAAGCTTAATAACTTGGATGGATCGTCTACACTGAGGTTGTTATGCAAGGCAGACGGAGGCATGAATCCCGATTGGGCAGATGGAAGTTGATTATTCTGTTGCATATTCATCCACTGAACCAAACTCAGACCAGGGAATATAGAGCTAGAGGCATCCTTCATGCCAAAGTCTTCTCCAAGCCAGGGCACCGCTCGCTTGAAAGCATTCTCCATATCCGACTCTTCATCTGCAAAAGTACTCCGATCAATCTTTATTTACAATGATGCAATAAGGAAGGCAATAGTCGCTTCATATTTTGACAGTTTCTGCGACATGCATCAAATTGAAAATCTTTCAATAGACAATATGATCCCAGCTATGGGTAAAAGACAATTGAAAATCTGAACTTTGCAGATGAAGCTGTCATGAATATATCAACGCGCATTCTTAAATAAACCAAGCTGTCATGAATATAGATTACCTGGCATCCCTGGTTGTCTGGGGAACTTTGGTCTGAAAAATGGAGGCGGGCAAATGTAGAAAGGAGTCACGACAGGCTCAACTTCCCAAATTGAAACTCTACTTGGACGTTGACCAGCTGTTGATTCATCCCATCCAACCTATCACAATGCAAGTTTTATTGATCAAGTAAAGGATACCACTTTGTCTATAGACATTACATTTTCACTCCAGCTGCATGTGAAGGACGGTGTACTACCAATTATTGGTCAAACTATCCACATAGATGGAGTAAGCATAAACATAGAACCAGAGAATTATTACTCTTTATCTGATAATTATTGTAAAAAGAACTATTTCCTATAAGGATGTGTACAAATAAAATTAGATTCTCTAGGTGTCCTATTGGTAGGGTCTTGGGCTTGTGAGGTCGTGTGTTTGAACCTGGGAGAACGAGTCTTTTAGGCTTCAGTTTAGGTCAGAAAATTCTGGGTGTAGTGAATCTAGACTGCTGACTGCCCCTCTAGAAAAAATAAGAGTAAATTGTGTGCTGAAACCAGCATCCTCGAATATAAGATCTGCTCTCTACAAGATAGTCCGCGATCAAACTTTAAGCAGAATAATTCTAGAAGGCACAATGAAATTTTTATGCAATTGTTATGGAGCTCATACGAGAATAACATGGAAATACGCATAAATGAAGTTTTCCAGATTCATCCTTGTAATTGGCAGAAGAGTACCTGAAGATTACGCCACTGTGAATTTTTCCACCGCACAGAGTCTAAGTCACTGATAGCAGTGATTGTACCCATGTATCTGCGTACTCCTGAATCTTCTGTCTCAAACATCATCCTGAATCGCATGCCAAGAGAAGCTTGGGTATACATTGCTTTATTGTACTTGGCTAAAGGAATCACAAACTCAGAAGGGCTTGCCCTATTAAAATCAATTGAATAAAGTCAGACGCTTCGCGTGGCTGCATGGCACTCTAGTCACATATCAAAGAGCATGCAGCGGTACGGTACCTAGGATTGTAGAATACAGTAAATGGACTATTATTTGCAGCAGCATGAGCTGCAGCAGCAAGGATCCCAATATGCATGCTATCGCTGGATATAACTGACGAAGAAAGAGCTGACTGTTGCCTATTAGCACGTCTTATACCCAAAAGAAGCTGTGATTTTTCATCCCTATGCATTGACCAGAATTACCAGCTTAGAGACAAGAAATAGTAATCTAGATAAAAAAAATGTTCACGCTTCATATATCATACCTTATGAAAAGAACAGAATCGCCAGCAAAGAGTCTCTTTGTGCTGACAAAGACACTCCAACCTGTTGTAAGGAGGTGCCTTTTTGGTTGGCCTGCAATTAAGGAGCCATAGCTTAATGTATGAATTCACAACTTTTGAATGTACATACTTAAAAGTTACAGATTCTTCGTTCTTCCTTCGTTGATATATTGTCCTCATATTTCCCATAGAAGACGACTTCATTAGTGTTGAATTTCTAAAATATATTTGTATTATTGATGATACTTGATTATGAATTACAAGAGGAGGTTCCTTTATATAAAGAACAATAGGAAATAAACCAAACTAGGAAACATAATACTAATAGGAAACCCTAATTAATCAACTATTCTAACAATTAGTATGCAAAGATAGTACTCTGTCATAACAGCATTGAAGAAAATAAAATAGAAGTCTGGCAATTGCTGATATAAGAAGTGAAGAGTGATGACCAGTGAGGGTACCTGAAGGTTAAGGGGTAATACATATCATATACATGGAATATTTATAAAACAACATAGTTGAGAAAAGGGCCTGGTTGATGTTGCTGTATAATTTACAAAAACACTTCTCTAACCATCATGGCACAGTATATTCACGCTCAACTGAACAAACTGAAAAAAGTATATGTATGCAAAAGAGGAAAATACGAATATTCTGCAAGGGGAAATACCGCGATAAATATGTCTAAATGTCCATGCAGTGTCATGTAAATCCTTAGCCATTAGCTCCTGGGCGGGGGGTTGCAACGAAAAATCCTGTCAAACAACTTCCCGATTAGCAATTGAACGTTTAGATCCTGAATTGTATTCGGTCATGAAAACAAGCAAGACATTTGAAAAATTGAACGTACTAGAGGTGGAAAGATCTTCTCGGCTGCTCGCCGAGGTACAGAAAATCCACCGTGAGTACTTGTGTCGCTAGCTGTAAGAGTCTTGCAGAAAAACTCAGTAGGTTGCCTGTTTTGCTTGAGGGCCATATCAGATGCCAATAGTGCTTCTTTGTCATACTGTTGGACAGAGGTTTCAAACAACCTTTTCATCAGTACTCATCGAGGATTAAAAACGTCAAGTTTCTATAAAATCTCAAAGTAAAAAAGCATACTTACTTTTGTTACAGGCTGGAGAGTCATCTGGGCATAAACTTCATCAGTTTCAGGATCAGCCTAATTGAAAGTAAAAAAGATAAGTGAACAAAATTACTAGATTTTTGTTCTTCTTTCAGCTACAATAAAATGAAAGATGTCATACATGTAAGGTGACATTATGAAGCACACAAATCAACTTGGAAGGAAGGTTAGGGTAGCTTGGTACAAAATCAGCCTCCTTTTGCATCGATGCAGAAACCTGAGAGTTTTCGTGCCCAAATGGAGGGAAAAAATACATTAGAGATCAGAAGTAAGGCTATTAAGTTCCTTAGGAACTAATGACAGAGCCACCTACTTGCTCGCTGTGACCTTGTGGAAAATAAACCACAAGACTTCCAACTGGAGGCAAAGAAACCAGAGGTCCAGCACAAGCATGCCATAACTCTGAATTAATACTCTTCCTCTCTCCTGCTACATACAAACAGAAACAATCACGAAATTTTATTGGACATATGTTGCAAAAATGGTATTAAATCTGAAACAGCTAAATATATAGCTCTTCTTGTGTTTGCCGCAAAAAATAATCCCTCCAGGAATTTAAGTTTAACAACAAAATACTAGATTCCCATCCAGGCTAACATACATAATACACACTTAAATCTTATCAAATAGAAAGACTGAAAGTCATTTTGTACTTAATAAGTTCCTGACGATAGATGTACAAGCAGAACTATACAGGAATGCAAAATTTCCTGGAACCCATAAATTCCAATATCTTGCATATCAGCTACAATTCATGGTGTATTGCCAAATAAACATCTGCTTGATATCCTCTTGTTATTTTCCTCTCTTTCTCCCTAATATTATTTTTATGGATCTACAATAATCTGGCCGGCTGATGGCAAGGTATTATTGTATTCACAAGTGACCAGAAAGAGGAAATCGGTTTCCGGAATGAAAGGAGACCTATTGCCATTGTGACTAGCAGATGAGCTTCACAATAAGTGTAAGTAAATTATAAAGTTTAATAACATGCCATAATGCACTAATATGCAACGTTCGGTGGTTCTTGGTATCGAATAGGCCAAAACTGCATAGCATAATGAACATGAAGAATTTCAAAGGAAATATTAAACCTCACTCTCTGCAGAAAAATAAAGAACAGTTTGATATCAAATGTGTGCCTCGACAGATTACAAAAACAACATAAAATTCAGAAAATGAATAAGATGGAATTTCAAAATCATGGGCACAAAATTCAGAATCTGTCAAAGATCTAAATTCATTCCATGAGGAAAATATATCAAGAATATAACTAAATGGTACTAAATAATTAACTCCCTGTCAAGAAAATTCTAGGAAAATAAGAGAACCCCCATAACTCCACATGGTCATATTTCCAACTTTGACCACACTACAACCTACCAAAACAAGCTTTAGACAATAAACACAAGCAAATCTTCACCAAATTCATGAAAACCAGCCATACACATAAATAAAATGGAAATAAACTAAGTATGAGATCTAAGAGAATCAACCCACCTTCTCCAGTAGCGGCGAAGAACCCATTTGAAGGAACCTTCATGGTGACAAATCCCAGAAGAAGAACAACAAAAAAAAACACTATATCACCCTTTTTCTTCAACTCCACCTAAAACCCATTTCCCAAAATTTCCAGCACCTCCTCCTCCAGAAAAAGAAAACTTTCTCAGAAACCCTTTAAGAATCACTTTGAAAATGTTGAGCATAAAGTCACAGTATCCACATTGAATCCATTTCCAGGCACTTTAGCCTTCACTTTCTGAGAAACCAACTCCTCCAAAAACCTCCCAAACCATCAACTTTTGAAATTAATCACCAAATCCAAGCAGAGCCCAGCTCAGGACTCGATGGGAAGACAATAGAAATTGAAAAATCGAGAGGGACAGAAACTAAATTGTCGCCGGGAAATCAGAAGCTTGCACGAAGCTGAGACAGCTTTTTGTTAATTTCTGGTTTGATTACTGTTATGTGAACAAGCCGACATGAAATAGACGAAGCGATCAGAGATTGTAAATAAATACAATAAACTATATTCTAATTATTTATTCTGATCAAAAAAAAATATTCTAATTATTTATTATAATATTAATATCGATGCTTAATATTAAATCTATTATTAATAGAAGGAAGCGTGATACGATGTGTTTGCGTCCTTCGCTCACATTATTCTCCATCATCCGTAAATTCTAATTTTTCTCTTTCGGGTTGTATTATTTACTGTTTATGTTTATGTTAAAATTAATAAAATATTTTATTAGGTAAATACTATCATAAAAATAGAATTGTTTAAAAAAATCATAAAAATTGAATGTTTATTTTTAATAAGAAGGTTGGATGCATCAATCATCCCGAGATAATAATTTAAGAAAAATAAATAATTCAAATATTGTGGTGAGTCGAATCTTGGTTTGTAGCTAATGAGCGAGCAGTATCAACCACTACAACACGCTCAAACTGGTAATACTGACATTTTATTCAATTAACAAAAAATTTAGTAAGTCTCCTTCACATTCAAAATTTTTACACAAAAGAGACCTATAAGAGAAAACACATGTAAAAAAAGTGTTTACTGAGCTTTAAATTAAATAAATAATTTAAAATAATAATAAAAAATATAGAGAGCTAAAAATTAGTGATTAAAACTTGATAATCTAATTCGAATATACAAATGCACACATTTTCAAACACAACTTTAGCACCTACAAAATTGTAATTAACATCATGAGTAACATTTTTTAAATTTATATGTGCATATTTTCATCTTTTACTATCACTTCTGAATTACGTTTACTTTAATACTTTAATTATTTATGTAGATTGAAATTTGACCCACTACAAATAATCATCATGACTATATTCTATACTTCATAATTATCTTTAAAATTGGTTGAGTTTGTTGTATTATAATTATGGAAAAGCCTTTCTTTTGGGGTAAAATGAATTATTTTATTGGAATAAATATAATTGATAGACAGACATGGCCATAGAGTTCCCCACAAAGGCACTCACAAGCTTCCACTTTACTTCCCTTTTCTTTGTATCTTTACCAAATGCTTTACACAAACATGTATTGTAGATAGAGGAAGAAGGAGAGAGGTTCATGAATTTCCCAAACATACTCTTGTAGCTTTGGATGGTTTGACTACATATAAATATTTACATTTTCAGTATTATATATTATGTTTAAGTTGAAATTAGATAAAGGTTGATTAATCTCTTTACTCATTTGAGATGACAAGTTTTAAAAAAAAATATATGCACATATGTATTAAGCATATTTTTGCATAGAAATATATGTATTATTAATGTCAATAAATATGGTGTCACATGTTTCTCTTATTATTAAAATAGCATTCACATTAATGATCAAATTTAAGCTTTATAAGCATATAATTGTTGTCTGGTATAATTTTATAAATTGGTTATCGAACTAAACAAAGCACAACAATCAAATATCAGCTAATATGTGGATGGTCAAAATGAAGTGAAAGGATAATCTCATATTCTTCTTTTAATTTCACATGTTATTTAAAATGTTTTTCCCGTTATTAATTCCGTTAGTTATTTATTTATTTTATTTTGAAATTTTCGGATATAATTAAAAGTCCCCTAAATTTGTGTTCAATTTTCAAATTATGTCTTTTTAATCACTCTCTCACTGCTCTATCTCTCCAATTCTAAGCTATACATACATTTCATGATCATTGAAATTCAATAGCGAGTCTTCTCGGAGAAGATTAAGAAATATTCAGTTAGTTTAGGAAACAAAATGATTATACATATATTTTTCCAATTATTCTGTTTTCTAAACAAACTGAGTATATATTTCTTAATCTTCTCCGAGAAGATCCATTGTTGAATTTCAATGTTAATAAAATGTGTGTATAGCTTAGAAATGGAGAAATAGGGTGATGAGAGAGAGGAGTCAAAAGAGACATAATTTGAAAATTGAAAACACATTTAATTGTTTTTGGTTATTTATAAAAGAAATTTAAGAAATGAAAAAAAGTAATGTAGTTAATAACAGCAAAAAATATTTAAAGTGACATGGCAAACTAAAAAAAAATTAGATACCCTATCTAAGAAAAACACAATTGATTGCAGGTGTATTAGCATAAAATTATCTCTAAAATATAAATCAATCAGAACTGAGCATTAAGTTAAACTTAGTCTTCAACCTCAAATGGGTAGGGATGGCAATATACCCCGTCCCCGAATCCGGACGAGGACGGGGCGGGAAATTTCCGAATCCGAACAGAAACGGGGCGGGGAAGGGGTCAGGTATCCCCGCCCCACTCCGCCCCGATATATTAAAAAATATGTTTTTTAATTACAAATTATATTTTATAATACATATTTAATGAAAAATAATATC
>JAYMTP010004877.1:0-14210 GCA_036897365.1 Geranium brycei
GCCACCATTATAATTATAGCAACCGAACAACAGTGTAGAGCCACCATTATAATTGTAGGATGTTTTCAATTATTGCCAATAAAAAAAAATGAAGAATGGGACAACAATGTAATTTCACCAATTTTAATTTTGAATTTTTGTAATAATTTGAACCGGTTCAATTTTGAGTTTTTAAACCAATTCAATTATGATTCCTTAATCCAGGGACATTTTATGCATTTTATAGGTAGGTTGTCACAAAAAAATTGTCAGGGTACTAAAAAAGAGAGAAAAGTAGTTAGGGTATGAAAGTGTCATTTCGCGATAGTTAGGTGTAACAAAGTGTCATTATCCCCATATTTTAGTTTGACTGTTTGAGCAATGTATCTCATGTGATCTGTTAGAATAGACCCATTATCTAAAGTATTCCTAGAGCCCATATCTAGAATGTTTTTATTCTAGATTATTCTATCTCCTCCTATAAGGAGAACTTCTCTTGTATTCTAATCATTCAAAAATCAATATAATTCAAGTTTAACATGATCAAATCATATCAAACTATCTGGTTGGCAAACTGCTCCCAAGTTTGATTCATCCCCTTTTCATTTCAAACTATTACTTCAGAAAAGATCTAAATCTCTTTTCTTTTTTTGCGGTAGTATAGGCAACTATTTCCTACTAACTCGAAGTCAAGTCATAAAGTTACTCTTTTATTATGTACAAGGCCCAGCACACAAGATTCCCAGCATTCTTCTGAGATTCAGAATGCATATTAACAAAAATAAATAAAGCCAAAGATGAGAACAAACAAAAAGGAGGAGAATGAGAATGAAACCTTGCAGTTATTCAATGTTCTTTCCATCTCAATAACGTGCGCTTTACAGCGTGCCACCTCTTTTTCCTTCTTCTGTTTTTCTCCTTCCGTTTGTGTAACTCTTTGTTTCAACACACTGATTTCGTCCAAAAGAGACCTTTGTACGCCCTCGTTACTTGTAGCTTTCATAGAAACTTGTTTCAGTTTTGCCTCAAAATTCTCTCTCTCAGCTTCAGCCTTCCTCAACTTTTGAGTGAGCGTGTATTTCTCTTTACCTACTTTCTGCATAATTCAAAGCATGGAACCCTTTAAATGCTAATCAACCCTGAATGAAAGAAGCATTTTAATATCAAAAAACTAGGCTGGAAAATATGGGCACCAGACTGGAGAGCAAGGACGATCATAACAGTAAATACATAAATATAGACATACCTAAACAGGACTTAATCAATTTGAGGAGTGTCACATACCTTCAATTCGTCATGCTTTTGAGACTTCAATTGCACAAGTTCCTTCTCCAAAGCACATAAGCGATCCTGGTAGACTTTTTTCTCTTTCGAGAACTTTGCAATTTCATCACCTCGTTCAGAAACGTGATATTCAAGTTGACTCATAACTCTGTCTATCTGTTTGGAAAGTTCTTTCTTCTCCCGTGCAAAGTTCTCCTCTTTAAGCCTTTCTTCAGACTGTAATTTCATGAAAATGTTAAATCTGATAACAGATGCATCTTCTGGTATTCCGCCAGTCAAATTAGCAGATAAAAATATAAAGGTTACCTTAAGACGAATCACAGCAGCCTCAGACTCACTTAGTCTTTCCAATAAAGACGCATTCTCTCTTTTGACGTTTTTAAGTTCAGCTTGCACTTTTTCCTTGATCTGGATGTTTTCATCCTCACTGGCACGTAACCTGTTCCAAATTGTTTCACGATCAACATATGCCAGCAGAGCAGCCTCCCTCATCATGCTTGCAAACAGTCTAGCAATGACATCATCTCCATGAATCAAGAATGCCAACATATCCAAATCTGAGTCATGGCTACTAACTGCAGGGTTCAAAGCACGTTCAACCAGTCCTTCCAGCAATTTCCTATGATACCTCTCATCAGAAAACAACCTAAATAGTGTTGCATAGAAAAACTTCACAAATCCATGAACTCTGGAGTTTCTAGAGAGGGATAATATTTCAGCAAGATGGAGGACTGAATTAAATTCAATTTCTTGATGACACAGCTCCATACTTCCGCTCCCTGTTATATTGTTTTTCTGGTCATTTTCAGTTAGCCTTATTTGATCAATGCTTAACATTTGAGCATGTCGTCTTTCCAAGACTTCGGTTACTAAATGATCTTTAATAAGTCCTATTGCAACACCTCTTTTAAATGTTTGTGCAGCTTCAGCAGCCATGGAAGATACTGACATCATCTCAATCAAACAATATAGGCTAAGGAAATGACTATCGGCGCAAGGAGGCTGATCATGCACTGAATACAAAGTTGTAGCTTCAACTTCATTTTCATCATATGAAGGCCCGAAACTGTCTGTTACACATTTCTCGCCGATTTCAAAGACACTATTAATTTGACTTAGCATAGTCTCTGCAATCTCACTCCAACTTTTAATAGTCCTCCTTAAAAGATCCAGCACACAAGACGATACATTTGCTCCCAAATTTTCTAGTCTTGCACGAACAAATCTAACCTACAAGGTGAAACGGTAATATGAACAAACATTAAATAAACACGTAGCTTTACAAAATAATTTCATTTAAATAAGTTGATGTTGAAGGCGTGTACAGCTTGAGGAATGTGCTGGCACTGTGATGCAGCTTTGAATAGTAAGCTAATGGTAGCTCCAAGTAGTTCCTCGTTAGAATCCAAAATATACACGTACACTCTCGACAACACCTGCTTCCACACTTCACTGCCAAGGCTCAATTGACCGATAGCATCAAAGACCTAAAATAATAGACAAAAGTATTATACTCATTTCAAAGGATTTTGTCATTCAATGACAATTCATTGGAAATTTGAAGTCCAAATAAGGGCAATTTGGTAATTTAAACACTAGATAATATTAATAAACGAAATACAAGGGTATTTTGGTCCTTTTTGAAAATTTACAGAAAACAAAAAAAACTGAGTTACAAACGGAACTAAAAAATCTTTTTAGGTGAGCTACGAAATTAAAAAAACAATTTGTGTACCCATGTGCAAAAGTGGTTTGGTTAGGTGTAGTTGGTTGCAATTATCCCATCAAAATAATACAAGCATACATAAGATCCTTTCGGCAAACAATATATCTCTATTGGCTTTGCTTGCTCTCCAAAAAGAAAACTCCCTACATCTTGCATGAAATTGAAACTTTAGGAACAGAAAATAGCACATAACAAAGACCCTCGTAGACTTGTAGAATTCAAGCAATTGATCCCATATGCCACAACAGAGAGTCCTTCCAGAATATTATTTTCAGAACTTGAACTAAGGTGCAGTCTCATCTACATGAATGTAGGATGAAGTAATATGGCTATTAATTCCACTGTCAAGGGAAGACCATCCCTGGAAGATATAAGGTAGCTAACCATGCCAAGTGGTGGCTGCATAGCATGAAAAAATTAATAACACGAAAGACAATGAACTAAATCTTAGATAGATTTTTATCGGCTGCATCAAGGCAAAGTAAGTTAAACGGTTATCTAGATATGGGCTTCAAACTCTAAACAATTATGGTTTTCTACATTTCTTTTATCCTTTGATTCTTAATCTGTCAAATTTCTTTATGTACCTATAGGAACATGAAGCACACCCTCGTTAACACGATACCTTCAACTTTTCTTACTTGCTAAATGCATGCATTAAACAAGTTTAAGAGCATAAGGATCACATGTCTCCTTCATCATTATGATACCAGAGATACTACATAATAAAGAAGGTGAATCATGCTAGTTTAACAAAGTGACAAGACTCCAGGACCATCCAGAGCTTCTGATGAACTTGGAGAAGAATTCCATGAGTCAGAAGTAGGCAACCATTGTCCGTCTCTAAGAAGCTGGGTATTTTAGTCATACTCTTATAGCCTCTATCATAGGGAGGTATAGTGATATGCAGTGGATAATGGCCAAGAAAATGGTATGATCAACTCTGTAACCTACAACTGTTTGATAAACAGAACCTCTGGCATAGTACTATTTTGCAGAATTGAGGACACACTTCTTCAACTCATTTAACGACTTTGCCTTAGAACTATCAGGTGCAAGAAAAGAAAAGAAAAGGAGGCTTACAGATGTTTGAAGTGTAGATTCTACTTCATGCTTCTGAAGTTGATCCAAAAGTGAAGAGACCACCAGTGGATGCTCCAAATGATTGACTAATTTGACCACCAAAATAACTATATCAGGTAGAAGATGTTTAGGAGCTTTATCAAATAGAAGAAATATTTTATCGGCCAATTGAGGCCTTTCCCTTGGCTCAGGGCAATCTTCTGAAACAGTACCATTTAGGGCTTTCAATGAATCAACAATCAACACCAAAAGCTCCTTGGAAGGTTGGGGCCATTTCGCCTGGGAAAACAAGTTTGTTAGCAAACATTTGGGCAAAAGACTGTAAATCACTTACTATCAAAACCTGTACCTTCAGAGAATGAATAGAACATTTTAGAAGATTCTCAGAAAAAGTGTCTGGAGGATATATGTACTGCTTTCGAGGTATATCAATTACTTTGACATCTGAGCATTGCCCGGCATTCGTGGATGTATGATTGTAGACCTCGGAGAATAATTTCTCAAATATGGAGGAATGCACTGATTCAACTGGACTTATTTCTCTAGGAGCAAGACAATCAGCAGCATCGAGAGCTGGGTAAGGTTTTGAGCTTTCATCACAAGAATCCTCAACAGATATTCCTTTCTGAGGTAGGCAACATTCAACCATAATATCTAAAATGACATTATTTATTGCCTGTTTTAGAACCTTAACCAGCATCAGTAAATTCATCAGACTGGACGAAGAAGTGGCAGGAGTTGTACTGTCCTGGTTGGCAAACTCGGATTGGAGGTAATTCATTTCAACAGGATCATCTAGGTAATATCGCAGTCCAATCAGAATATTAGCTACAACACCAGCATTCATTTGAACTTTCAAAAATTTAAGTTGTTCTACAGGATCATCCTCATCCATAAACACTCTTAGAAGAAAATCGCTGAAAATGTCTGTATTATCTTTGGTAGATACTTCATTGCCTCCACAATCGGTACACCTATTCTGGTCATTTGGCAAAGCACGCCCATCGTCATCCTGATCCTGAAACTGGCAGTAGGAATATTCATCGTCAAAATATATTTGTGCCAATAAGGATAAGAAACAAGAAGCATAAACAAATCACTGCAGCTGTCCAAGTCGTACTAACTGAATTATGATGATAACCAAGGTACAAAATTGGAGCAAGAAAGTGGTTTATCTTACCACATACTGATTTAATAAGACATTGATGTTAATTGTGAGTTTCTCATTGCATATGTGGGTATAATTAAGATTAAAGCAAAATTAAGAATCCATATTCATTATGGTAGGTATTCCTTTTAGACTTATTTTATACAACCAATTATCACACAGAACTATCAGTTAAGTACTTGGCATTTGTTCCATCAGCTTGTGTCAAGAAGTAAAGTTTAGATGGACTAAAATGCATCACATAACCTACTGATTAACTGCTATTAGATTTTAAATTCAAACAAAAGAAAAATTCTTTCCGCAGTGAGATAGCATATACACGTGCTAACCTCTAGTCCTCCAAACTCAAACCATGGGCAGTAATCAAGGATCTCACAAGCAAAAACAATCATCTCACGAATAAGAAAACCATTTTCCAGTTCCAGTAATTCTTCTATTCTGATAATTTTGATATCAGAATTACTGCAAGAGCTAGTAAAGATGGATGACTCCTCCATCCACAAACTTTTGTCAGGTTCCTTTTGATTCACCACACCCATCCTGTATTTGACCCAGAAATTCTTATTGGGATCAACTTCAACAGATGGATCACACTCCAGGTACATGAATAGGGCCCCAAGTGATTCATAAATCCCTGCATTATGACAGGACAAGGAAAAAAAGTGACTTCACATTAGATAATCATCAACTAGATAAAATAACCAAGAAAAGTTAGACTAACCAACCAAAAATGTCAACTCACCAATCCGAAGCTCACATCCACCAAATTGAAAAAATTTGCTAAATAGTTTTTGGGTTCCCATAACTTCTTTGAAAGACAAGAAGTTCTCCAATTTCCACGTCAAATAAGGTCTACTATTCGAACCAATATTGCTCGAATCTGACTGAGTTTGCATTAAGAATGTCTCCTTTAAGACATGAACCTCTGCAGAGAGAACAACAGTGTCCTGAAGGAGAAAGCCAGAGTCCTGATCAAAGAGACTAGCAAGACTCATAAACTCACAACACCCCCAGTCTGTTGTAGCTTTGGAGCAACGGTTCTGCGATTCCATGACAATAGACTTGTCCTTGGTCCTTTGATTTACGACTGACAAACGGTAATGAACAAAACTGCAAGAAGTGGACGAATTTTTTGGATCCAAAATGTTCAGAAATAATGACAGGTAGCATGGCTTCTGAGACTGCCCTGGAACAATCAACTTTAGAGGGTAAGATAATGGAATCTTCTTCGCCCTCAACAACTATAAGCATTTCCAGAAGAATAATAGACATATTAAGTACAATAGTATACAAAGATAATGTAATCATATAACACTTACCCCTAGGATAAAGTAACAATCGAAAATCCTGCTTACCAACCTGAAACCTCCTGCTCTTAACACAAAGCCCGATTTTCTTTTTCTTCTTCAGCAGATCCTTTAACTTGGAGAAATTATAAATTCTCCACATGAACTTTCCCATGTACTCATCACATCTTTTTATCATACCATTACACCTGCCTACAGGTACTCCCCCTGTACTAAAACTGACACTTGACTCTTTAATCGCATTGAATGAGACTCTGAAGACGGCAGAGTCATCCACCAAGAAACCTTTGCCTGGATCAACAAAATCAGACATCCTCATATAGTCAGTCCAACCAAGATTGACATTGCCGCCAAAATGCTCCACCCCAAACCGCCCACACGAGTCCTTATGCATGTGATCAAGGCCCGGCTTCTGATTCAACACTGATATTTTGAACAAGCACCAGCTACTCCTATCAATAATAGCAAATGTATCTATTTCTATAGTTTCTAGAATCAGTGCAAGATACTGTACTCCATTAACCACACTGCCATGCAGACATATCCGAAGATTTAACTCCCCGACTTGAAAACTAGAGCTCATTATCTTGTAGGTTTTCATCATATCCTTGAACAGCCTATAGTTATGTATCTTCCAAGTGATTTTCCCGTTAGAAACATGAGGAGCAAACCTCGAGAGGCCGGGCACTGCAGACGGGACTTCACTGGCATCAGCTGAAGAAACTGTTATAGATTCATTTAGAATCCTAATATCAGCCTTAATCAGCAAGGAGCCATTTGACAAAAACCCATCTAGAACAGGAGAAGAAACAGTGAAGTCACTCCAACCAATGGATTTTCTCTTAGCGGAGAACCTGTAATATGACTCTCTACTCACAGACTTGGGCACATTACTAGTATTCACCATGGTGAGCTTGTAACTAGCAAAAAAGTCGAGCTTGGAGGCCTTAGTGCAATTAATCTGGAGGTAGAGAGAAATGTGGCCAGGAACGCCCACAGAATCGCCTCTGGGATACATCAAAAAGCGAAAATCGTAGGAACCGACTTGGAAATAAGGACTGTAGAGCGATTTAACCTTGAGTTGTGGGAAGTTGGGGACGGACCACGTGCAAACGGAGGAGTGGTCATTCCGGCTGTTGAATGTGATCCCCGGCGGAGGAGGCCGGAGAGGCACTGGTTTTTCCGGCGAGCCAGAGGTTGAAGACGACCCATGCAGGTCGATTTTGGGCGATAGGGGTTTTCTCGTCTGCATTTCTCACTGTCAACGTCGAAGATTTTAGGTTTTGGCGTGGTCTGGTTGCTGCTGGTTTTTGGCTTTCTGGGGTTTGGAGGTTTTGAATTTGGACTGATAATCTGTGTAATGTTAATGTGTATAGTGTACGCTGAATGGGAGAGAGAGGAGAGGAGAGGAGAGGGTGTTTTGGTCATTTCCTCATGTTTTTGTCCCATACTATGAGTCGGGCTTTTAAGATCATATGGGTAACCCTTGTGTTTATTAGGGAAAGTGCAAATATCTCATTTCCAATACACGTCATTTTTACTTAACAACTTTTAACAACAAATATGTTTTTGTATGTTTCTTAAGTTTTTAAAATTGCACTTTATCTCTTTTTTAATATTTATTAAAATTATATTAATTTTTTTTAGAAATGACGATATCAAAAAGATTTGAATTTTTTATATAAAATATAAAAAATTATTTTAGTATTAAAAATTTTTAAATAATTTTAAACATCGCCTTTCATTTTCATAATTTGTTTCAAAAAAACTTTTTCTGAAACTAATACTAAATTAATTTTGTTTTCTTTATTTTTGTAGAAAAAATTAGAAAAAGAACAAATTCGAAATAATTTTTAATAATTTTTTAATTTTTTTAATATGTGGATATTTTTGTCACAATGTATACTTAAAATGAGGTATGTGATATTTTCACATATATTAGTATTCCTAATCGATACAACATACACCTTCTCCATTTTAATTTTATTTCATTAGAGTATTGTCTTCTATTATACTTTATTCTTGAGAGTAGATTTGCATACTAAATCGGTTTAACCATCTAAGTTAATTTGACGGTAATTTATATGATTCAAAATGTAGGTTAACAAAAGTAAATGATCCAATTTTGAGGTCGAGTTATCTCGACCTGTGTGCAAACCGGTTATACAATGTAATTTAACACTTTTGAATATCCTTTAAGTTAATTCATGATTTTTGTTAACCCTTTTTTATTATATTTTAAGGCATATGAAACATAACTACATATACTCTACTTCGATTATTTTGCGGATCAGTACACCTAAGTTGATAAATGGTTTAACAATCTTTTCATATCATTTTTTACATTGCCTATAGTTATGTTATTTCTAATTTATTTTAAATATAATATCCTTTGCTACATTTAAATTTATTAAATTGTTGCCATTATTCTAAAATTATTCTATTTTCATTGATATTTAGTGAGAAATTGAAAGATGGGAGGAGAGATAGATAAACAAGATAATTTTGAAAATTTAAAAGGTTGTAAAGAATATTTTAGTTATTTTACATGTGAGATAAACTTAAAATTAATGGAATTATGTATGATGTAGAAAAATGGAACTTCCAAAGTTTTGACTCCCAAGCCATTTCCTAACTTGAATATAGTGATATGCAAAGGAATTAAAATTGAGTGTAGTTACGTGTAATTAACCCTATAACTCATCTCTCTCTCTCTCTCTCTCTAACTTGTCCCCATTTTCTCCTTCTCTTTACTCAAGGGTCGATGGCGGCGCCGTCGGTCGGCACGCCGCCAACCATCCTTATGCTAGTTTCGGGCTGCAGCAGTGGAAGGAGGGGGTGCGCTCTGGCGTGTTTTTGGATGGTCCCAGATCTGGTAGGTGGTTGGTGATAGAGGCTGCTCGTGTGAGGGGTGTAGTCCCGACGACGGAGGTTGTGGCAACTCGTGTGGGCTGGGTTTTGTCCCGACGACGGAGGTTGGCTCTTCGATGGCGATGGGTCTGGGCTTCAGTCATATGAGGGCAGCGGGAGTGGGTGGTTTGGCCCTTGCGGGGGCACGGGTGGCGAGGCCGGAGCGGTCGGGGTGTTCTTTTTTAGGCGCTGGAGACCCTGGTGGTCTCGTTAGCATCCATGGTTTTTTTGCCAGCGAGTCTTTGGTTGTAGAGGTTGGTAGATTGGAGAGGTTTTTGATCTGGGGGTTTCAATCCCATATCTGTTTCCCTCTCCTGATTTGACTCGTTTTCAACGGTTCTCGGTTTGTGGTTTGGCTGTGGTTTTGTCGGGCTCATTTAGATATCCCCTTACGTGATACCAAGAACCAGGTTTGTGTTGTGAGATTTCTGTGAACCGGGACATGCCGAGAAACCCAAGAATAGGTGGTGATCGGATACTCCCGTGGGTCTCACAGTCAATTTCTCCCTTTTTCATTTTATTTTTTTTTATTATTATATGTAAAGTGTTCTTGTGGGAAAAAAGAAACATATATATCTCAATCTAATTATTAGGATGTTTACTACTGAATCTTGTTTGAATGTAATGTTAGTTTGTTGTTAGCTCTCAGATTTCAAAGGTTCACCTAGGGTATTGTCCCATCGAATCTTGTCGTTATAAAAAAAGACATTTTTCAAAATCAACTACATCTATGTACATGTTGTCCCACTCAAATGCATCAATCTACTTTTTTCTTAGGGTGTTAAAAAATTAATGAAAGTGTTAAGTTAAAAATGAAAAGTCTAAAATGCCTTATGTTATTTTCTTAATTTTCAAAACATGTCTCTAGTGATGTTGTCGACTGGTTCAATATTGTTAGAGGCAGTGAAGGAGAGGCGATGGAGAGGTTTCATACATAATCAAATTCTCTAAACCAACATGTGCATTCAAAATCTCTAATTCACAATAAACTCAATCATTCAAATTTTCTAAATAAAACCAACCGATGCATGCTATCAATTATGGTATATCTAACTGAAATTCAAAAACCAAAATTGTGAATGTTAGAGTATACAACTATAATTGATCTTTCAATTATCATTTTGATCTTTTAGTTGAGTTGGTCCTCTAATATGATATTAAAACGGGCCGATTTTGGTATGTGCTAGTGGGCCTCGCCTCCCTCTAGCTCCACTTCCCTGTAAGCCCGATATTGTTGTCTGTGTAAAGGAGAGGGGGGAATAAGCCTGTGTGCAAAAGACACGTCCTATTATGACTCACGTGAGTGAAGTGAGTTGATAAAGACCCACATGTTGAATACACGTGAGGGAAGTGTTGACAATATAAAAGTTCCGCATGGAAAGAATCGAAAATCAAAAGGGTGTATATAAATGATCAGAACAAACCTATCTTATAGGCTCATTTTAAATTTCTCTTCAAAAAGCCCTTTAACTTTTAATGAGCTCTTACATCTCCTCTTCTAACAAAAATGTACTCGTCCAAACCTAAAAACGGGCTGTCCGTGAGGGCGCGTGTTACTGGTCATCTACATGCCGATGGTCTTTGCATCCAACTACGCCAGAGGAAGAACACGTGACGTCATCATCAAGCTGGAGATCCGAATCGTTCCTGGAAACGAGGTTCCCGAAAATGGCTCTTCGTTTTGCCGGTCCTCCACCTCTTCCCAATCTGACGAAGAATCTAAGCCCAAGGACGAGGTTGAGCCAAGTATGAGAAAGAGAATGACGTTTTGGAGAAGTATTTGATGCGTACGGCCACAAATTTTGACAATCCTAATCAACAAATGGAATATGTTATGGATGTAGGTCGTGATTGAGAGATTGGGATGTTACGGCAAGTGGGTTCAAACCACATGAAGAAATTGTGGTCCAAAGTCAAAATTCCCAATAAAAAAGGGGTTAGTTCTTCAGATCGGATGAGCTAACAAAGTCCCCTTCGCATCAGATAACACCAAACCCCACTGCCACCAAGTTCTATGACATGTTTTAAACTAGATTTTAACCAAGGGAATTTTAATCTTTTCACTGTAAATTAAGCATTTTCCGTTCATAATTTAACAATGTGAAAAAATAGGTGGGTGTAGTTGGGTGGGGCAAAACATAGATGAGCGTAGTTAAGTGAAAAAAGTCTCAGTTTGTGATGACTATGTGTCTCTTTCCCTAAATATTAGTAAGGAAATAATTAATATTTTAAGACATTACAATTTTTAGAAGGGAAAATTACACTTCACTACCCTCATATATACATGACCATCACTTTACTACAACATTTTGTAAGTGAGATAACTGTTATCCCGAAGCTACACTTTGTCACACCGTTGCTAACACAATTAATTTTGCACGCGAACACACCAAAATACCCCAAAATGTTCAAAAACATTATTGCTACCAATAATAGACATTGAAAATCAAATAAAAACTTCAATTGTATGCATTAACACATGAGATTCAAAATTCAAGTCCTCATCTTTTTCCGACAACCAAATAATAGAAATTGCTCCATGCTCCCCCAATGTAGATAGTTGAGAAAACAAAACTAACACAAATGTTCACTTCTCCAAATCTATTTATCACATCTTTAATTCGAAGAGGTAATGGTCACTGAAACTATGAGGAGATTGAAGGTTCTGGATAAATGATTGGCGCAATAGAAGGGATGATGATTTAGAAGAAATGGGTCCTTAGAAGACAGTAAATTAGAAGGAGACTATGCAGTGAAAATCTAAGAATGAGAGATTTTTTTTGTCGCTTGAAGCCTAGAGAGTCAACCTCGTATGTGTTCGTCTCCAAAGCCGATCAAAGGGACATCACGAAGCAGAGAAAAATTATTCAGACCCATGAAGCTTTGGCTACCCATCCTCTCCCGCTGCATCTTCTTTTCTGGCGGAGGCAGCCTCACCTCCATGTCCATCACCTCTATCCTCACCGCCATTGGTCGCGGTGGAGCTATCGCCGAGAATCCACCATGATCATTGACCATCTTTGAATCCCCAAACCCAAAAAACGGCTATTCGAAGACGACGCTAAGATGATTTTCTGTGTGGAGAAGAAGATTGAAGGAGAGATAAGATGAGGAAGAGGTCATGTCCGAAGAAAGAGAAAAGGAAAGAAAAGATGGAAGGAGAGAGGTGGAATCCAACAATAATTTTTTTATTAGCACAAATTTGTTACTTAAATTTTAGGTGCTTGTACTGTTTTTAGTTCATTTGGGGCTGGGATTGGAATCGAAGACTTAATTGTCGAATTTTATGTGTTAGGTTGGATCTCTAGAGGCTAGACTTGGAGGTGAAGCTTAAACTCATTATTTAATCGCGGTACGTTTGGCGTAATTTAGGGTTGTGCAGAAGAGGACCCTGGAGTGGGATTTGAATGATTGGAAGTTAGTGGTGATCTTTTCATGTCTAGTCCTTTGAGTTTGAATCTAATGCCTTTAGACACATGAAGCAGAAAAGTCATCCCCCTCTCCCATGGTTTTGCCGGAGTGCATCATCGGAGAAAGTGAGTCTTGCTGGAGGCAACCTATTTTTCTTAATGGTATAAGTTTACAAGTTTAATAAAAATTTGGGATGTAATTGTCATTTTATATGATTTAATGGTAGAATTAAACGACACTAACATAATTTAGGAAAGAAGAAAGCTAGGGTACTTAAAGAAAGAAAGAAAAAAATACTTAGGTGAGTAAAGTGATAATGAACTATAATTAGGTGCAATAAACTGTTATTTTTTCAAATTTAAATCATATATGAAGAGAGTAAATAAAAATTCTATAGTTAATTATTTGTCTATCAAATTTTAAATAGATAATTACAAGTAATTGCACTTAATTTGACACGTTTTATAAATAACTAAACCTATCTATTTTTTATTATTTCAATTTCTACAAATCACTCCAATTCTATTAAATTTAGGACACTTTTTTCTACTAGATTTAAAAAGTCGAAAAATCCTCAATTAACCATCAAATATTCAAAATCATGCCATTTATTTCTCTTTTTACTCTTGCTACTATTTTCTTACTCCTATTTCTACCATTTTCTCACTTATCTCTCTCGTTATTTGGTGCTTCATTGCACATGGTTATGCATTTCCACCATAACAACACAAACCCCCAAATTATTAGCCCTAAAATTAACAAAGAAATAGTGCAAATTACAATCATTCATAAATAGTTTCCGAATGAAGTATTCGGATGTACAAATTACCAAAAACCAACAAATGAACAATTATTTTATATAACCTACCAGAAGTTGTTTGTGTTTGATTCCATGGCCGGTTCAACTCCATGGCCCTAAACTAGGAAATGAATATTCAGTCTAAAAATTTTGCATACAAATCATGTCAATGAAGAGACTAATGGTATATTTTGAAAATTTGAGGAATTATGAGTGACATTTCAATCATTTTATAACTAATAAAAAAATAAAACTAACGAATATCTAATGATTGAACAACTGGTGCTTGGGAGATAAAATTAACTGTGATTTTATGTAAAACACGTAAAATTTACTGTGACTGCAATTTCTCCAATAACTTTTAATCTTAGGTGTAACAAGTTGAAAATAAGATATAATTAGGTGGGGTCCAGTTATATATCTATTATGCATGTACGGGATCAATTCACGTACAAATGGGGTAATATGTGTTGGGATTCGGAGGGACTCAAATAATATATGCGCAGCGGAAATAAATAAATATTATTCACCCGAACCCGCCCT
>JAYMTP010004878.1:0-14210 GCA_036897365.1 Geranium brycei
ATTGCCAATCTTTTTATTTATTATTTTCTTCTTTTACATAGTATGCATGTTTACGGTTCGGTTTTGAGAAAATGAAAATTAAAACCGAATCAGTGAAATTCAGTTCATTTCAATTTTGGTTTCAGTTCGTTTGTTATAAAACGAATCTCATGAAATTCTCATATTTTAGACTGATTTTTACTTATTATTTGATCTGTTGTTTAGTGGCCCAATAATTTGAGGTCTAATTAGTAAGGATCGATGAGTAAAAATGAGTTAAGTGTTCATATCGATCGATTTTCGATTCGGCTTGATTTTTTTATCGATTCTCATTTTACAAAACGAAATTGAAGTTATGGGTTTCGGTTCGATTCGTTTTCTATAACTGAATCCAATTGATTCTTTCAGTTTGATTCAATTTAATTGGTTAGATTATTTTTGAACTCCCCCACTATGCATCATATTTCAATGAATAGGAAACTAAAAGTATAGTTGATATAATATTTACTTATGTAATACAAAAAAAAATAATTTTATTATTTAATATTTATAATAAAAGTTAAAGAACAAATGGAGCTGAGATTAATTGTGAATCAAAATTAAACTTAATCTTAACTATGACAATTCGTCTGAAATTAAATCCATCAATTATTTTTTGAGTCAAGCTTTGAAATCATAATTCGATTTAATTTGTTTGCATCGATACAAAATCTTTAATCTTTACTATACCATGTTTTCTCCATTTATAAAAGATTGCATGAGAAACACTATTTATCACAATTAAAATTTGATAATAAATTTGGAGTTATAGTGAATTAGGTGGGTACTGCACACCTAATTATATCTTTTATGGTAGCATGTAAACTTATTGAGATGGCTGCATTTAAGCTAACCACAACACGATTTGACTCACAAACTATTTTTGTTTGCATTTAATAATGCAATGTCACTGTCGTCTTAATACAATTAAAAACGATTCTTCAATTAATAAATGGAACCGAAATCGGATATCAAATTAACACATCATAAATTATGATGATGATAATATACTCAAAATGCTTTGGTTTTTAAAGATATTTTTTGGGTATAATAATAGTAAAATGATCTATACACATTATTATGGCACGCTATTTATCTGATTTAGTTAAATATAATTTATGCTTGAGATTGTTTTAGTCATCGTATTGATGTGATTTACGATACCAAAAATAATTTACGTTGCAAAATGTGTCTATTTACCAAAAATAATTGTAAAATCAGATCAATTATTTATGGTAAGCCCACATATATTTATCACGTCAATACCATTTTTATCTGATTTGGTCAAAAATAATTTACAATACCAAAAACAATTTATGTTAATTTAAGAATAGTTATGTTACAAAAATAATTTATGTTGATTTTCATGTTATCATTTTTGTTCGTAAAATGTGTATATTTTTCCAAAACTGACGAGCATGCCCTTTAAACTATTTTTCTAAAAATTAAATTATTTTTCTAACTCGAGTTTTCGTTTTTCCTCTTGACTCCGAACTCGTCTAAATTTAAAATTATACGGACAGACATCGATAGCATGTGAGAGAATAAGAAAATCAACAACCTCGAGTCGAAAAATTATTATTTATATATTTATAATTGTAATTGAAATGGTATTTTTGTCATGGTAGACAAATCTATACATTTTGCAAATATGATAAAGTTGACAACCATTTTTTGCAACTTACCCTTAGCATCATATAGAGTATTTTGTCTCTCTTTATCAACAATTCTCCATATATTTTGGGGTTGAGATTCAAAATTGGGGTAAGAAAATTTGTAATAATCTGATCAAAGTTATGGGTTGTGGTTCAGTTTACAAGTTTGAAACATAAAAACCATAAGCCGGAGCAACTAGAAAACTCTCTCTCTCTCTCTCTCTCTCACACACACACACACACACAAGTCAATACTTT
This sequence comes from Geranium brycei, assembly GCA_036897365.1. Classification (NCBI taxonomy): domain Eukaryota; kingdom Viridiplantae; phylum Streptophyta; class Magnoliopsida; order Geraniales; family Geraniaceae; genus Geranium; species Geranium brycei. The sequence goes on from JAYMTP010004878.1 coordinate 1,932, forward strand.
CTTTGGGTTCCCGGCAGGATCAACTCCATCTAGGGTGCGCCGACGACCATCCTCTACTTACTATGTGTGGGTCTGAAACTAGAAAAACTCGAATTTGGAGGGAGAATCACTTCTGAACCCAGATGTGGCTTCCTCTTCCAGATCTGGTGGTTTTAGGGCCAGTGTTTGCGGAGCTCATGGCAAGTTGGGAGTCCTATACTCTTGGCGGAAGGTTCTCCAAGCGTTTGTGTGCCTCTTTCCCTCTCGTATCTTTTACTTCAACTGAGGGGTTTAGCATCGGCGGGCGTGACTATGTGGATGTCGAGGACGGGGTTGGTGAGATCTCAATGCAGTGGTGCGCTCGGTGGTTGCGGCGGGTTTCAGCGGTTGCGGGGAAGCCGTCGGACCTGCTGGGTCCGTTCGGTGACGCGAGTTGGGGATGAGTTTTCGCCCACCGGAGGTGCTCCGCTGCGCTCACTATAGTTTCTGGATCAGGGTGAGCTAGAGTCACGAGAGGTGAAGTCTGGAGGTGTTGGCCTCTCTTCGTCGGAGAGGGTGTGGCAACGCGCCCACATCGCGTTTGCGATGTTAGGGTTTTTGTGGACCAGTCCAGTTCCTTCAGTTTAGCTGGTTCAACTTTTGAACCATTTTAGACCGATTTCTGGTTCTATCCGACTCATTATTCTTTGACTTAGGCCAGACTCATATGAGGGTTCTGCCATTTTACCGTGCCTTTTTCCGGGCAATTGTTTTCCTTCTTGATTTTCTCTTTCCCGCCCTCTTGGCCTCGTGTTATAATTATATTTATGTAAAATTATTTTTATTACCGATAAAAAAACAAAAAAACATAAGCCACCAGTTTGATTTTTATATTGAACTACCTAAATTCATTTGTAGACTAGACCATGCCTAAAGCTTTTGAATATAAATTGCACTTAAAGTTAGTTTAAGCATGTTTTATTACCCTTTTAAGTGACACTATAATTGTTTTGATTTGTACATGACATGTACATTTTTATTACTTCTAGATTATCAGCAACTAATTTCTTAAGTATATTTATTTTAATTTGTGTGTTAAGTGGCATGTTAAACCCGCAATATGTTCGGAACAACATATTAAAAATTGGACTGAAACTGAGAGAACGGAGATATATGCACCTCTTCTAAATAGAACGCTTTTGAACATAATAGTGTACAAAAACAAAAATTAATCAAATGTGGCATACATATTAGTGATAATTACTTGTATGTACCCCAAAACACACATTCTCAATTATTATTTAAATTAAAATAAAAGAAGAGGAGAAAAGGAGAGGTGATATAGGTGGATATGGATGATGGGATCATATATATAAGAGGGCAAAGAAGGAATGAAGGAGAAAGGAGAGGAAGTAGCCGTTTGATTTGAGGTAGAGGATTTTGAAAATGGAGAAGGAAAGGGACATGAATATGGATGAGTAGGGAGTGAGCTGGTAGGTTCTGACCACATCTAATGACCTGCTACTTGTTGCCGCGCTGGCTTCTGATGTCGACCCTCTGCCCATTTCAAATCAGCCTCCTCCTTGTCACACTCACTTCACCTTCTTTTTATTCTCTAGCTTCTCACTTGTGTGTTTACTTAGGGTTAATTACATATACTTACGTAGAGATAAGGACGATGATTTGTGTACCTTTCCATATAGAATAAATCAAACACAAATTAGTTCAACATTCTACATGTTTTGTACTGGAATGCATCCATATCTTTACAACCCAAATTTATCCATCACCTCAGTAATTTTGGAAAAGTTTCATGTGAGTGATGTGCACGATAAAAAAGATAATGATAAAATTTTAAGTTATAAGTTTATAAATCAATCAAATATTTATGGTCGTAGAATAAGAGGTCACAGTGGACAATTTTGTCGCGAATTTGTCAATCTCAACTCTTCTTTTTTTATCAAATCATAAATGAATTTGCTAGTATGAAAAATCAAATTAAGACTAATGAATGCATTATTTTAGATTTGAGAGATGTAATGATAATGATACGAGTTAAGGGAGAATTTGAAAGAGAAAGATGAAGTAGAGAAGAGATACTAAGGAAAAAAGGTATTGTTAGAGGTTGAGGTGGGGCGAGGATGGAGGAGGATATAAAATAAGGGTAATTTTATTTTTTTATTAAAATATTGAATAACAAACACTAAATAATTGAGTAATTGGTAACAAAATGTAAATTAAGTCACTCAAAAGTAACATGTAATAATAGAGATGATTGCTTACAATTAGACACACTTATTAAAATTATTTTTATATCTGAACAGATCGAACGTTACTTTTATCTTGCAAAGTCACTTAAATTTTTTTTATTTATTTTGTTTTTAATTTTGTTACACGTTTAAGCAAAATTTAGGCATATAATGTGTTAAAAAAGAAATAAAAATATTAAGTGACCTAACTAGCTGAAAAATGGTTAAATGTACTTGAATAAAAAAAGTGTATTCCTCAACAGCAGGATGTATAATAAAGTGCAAGTAATTTATAAGTACAACTATAAGTACATAAGTACAATTGTATCATTAAGATATTATTACTGCTCATACACGAGGGTATTCGAGTCATTTTCCAATTTTTTGTTTCCGACGAAGTCGTAACTTGTACCTATAAACAAGGGTATTAAAGTCTTTTCGCATTACGGAGAGGCCCTCTTTAACATTCCCTGGCCCATGTTTGAAGTAACTGTTAAGACACCAAAGCCCAATACTCTACCACCCTGGCCCACCGTAACTATGGTGGTCCCTCTCCCCAGGACCCACGTGGCCCGACATTTCAGTCTGAGCAATAACACACCAAATCTTCCTCTTCCGACACGTGTCATCTCCTGACTAGCCTGATCCTAAGGTGACCATACAAATTACGAATCTCCTGATAATACCGAAATTAACGCGAAACCGAAACACAAAATTAGCATTTCCGATTTTTTCAATTTTCCGAAATGCTCTCCGTCTCGGCTCCTCCGATTCACCAACCATTTCTTCTCCTTCTTCTTCCTGAAACCCTAATCTCGTTCCCGGCGCGATCGAGATCTGGTTCCATCGGTAGAGTCTTCGCGGTTCGGTCCTCATCGAGCAGCCATGAGATCGGGGAGGCTCCGGATTCGTCGCCGTTCCCGGCGATTGGGGCGGCGAAGAGGGTGGTGCTGGTGAGGCACGGCCAGAGCACGTGGAACGAGGAGGGTCGGATTCAAGGAAGCTCCGATTTCTCGGTTCTCACTCGGAGAGGTGAGTCTCAGGCCGAGACCTCGCGCCAAATGCTTGCTGGTGATGTCTTCGATGTCTGTTTCGCCAGGTTCGTTGCTGTTCTGGAAATGGGTTCATTGGTTTTTAGGTCATGATAGTGAGCTAAGCTCTCTCTCACTCAAATTAATTTTATTTTTGAGCTTTTGATTGTGGTTAAGCTTGTATTGGCATTTAAGTTGGTTGATGGAAATGGAAATGCAATTCACTTTGCATTATAGTAGCAGTTGGATTCAATGTTCAGTACTGTTACATAACAATTTATCAGACAAAATTGTTAAATTCATGGGACTTTAATGTGAATTTCTAAGGTGCATAGCCAAATTTCTAGAAGCTAGTAGGGGTAAACCTCAATGTTGTAAAAATCCATGACTTGTCCAACTAGTCCCCGATAATTCCTGATTAATCATTTAATCCGATTTATTTTCCTATTAATCCCCGACTAATCCCCGATTAGTCCCTAGAAAGCCCGACTGACTAGTGATTTTTACAACACTGGTAAACCTTTATGACTTATGGAATTATGATTTTTTATATGTAAAGGGTATATTGAATTTGAAGCAAAATCTATGAGGGGGATCAATTGCTCCCACAACCTTCCTCCTGCATTCGTCCTTGCTGGTTATTGATCGTGCTCTTATATGCTTCAACTTGCTAAAACACATATTTGGTGATAATTAGCTTGTATAAAAGAATATTAATTGTAATGTATACATACTCCCCTTGGCCCTTATTATGAAAGAAAGTGTACGTTTACTTTGGAACATCAAAATAGGACACTCCCTCCGTAGTTATGTTCGAAAACAAATGCAATGTTTTCCTTGAATGGGTGTTTCAATATAACTCTACACTATCCTTTTAAGAAAGTGAATTGTGCATAAACTACCGATACTGTCTGTGTATGAGTCAGATATTAACACGCGCGGGGCATGCGAGAACATGGCGGGAAAGTGGAGAACTAACTCTCTACTCATCCTTAAATTTGTCAAATATCAAGCAGGATTTTTGTTTGTTTGTTTGGAATTGACGGAATATTTGGTATAAGTTATGGGGTTTTGTTTCAGCCCCCTCGCACGGTCCAAGCGAACAGCTGAAATAATATGGGATTCTCGTGAAGACAATGTAATTACAGACCTTGACTTGAGGGAAATTGACCTGTACTCATTTCAAGTAAGTTTTCCCTGATATTTTGTTTGGTTACATTTAATTTATTTTGGTAATTTTGCATTGGGTGTACTGCCACAATAAAAATCGTTATGATCTGTAAGTTCTTGGGTCAATTTTAGGGCCTCCTAAAACATGAGGGAAAAGCAAAGTTTGGTGCAGCTTATCACCAATGGCAAACGGATGCCCCGAATTTCAACATTGATGGTCGTTATCCAGTTAGAGAACTATGGGGTCGTGCTAGAAGTGTCTGGAATAAAATCTTAGCACATGAAAGCAAGTCTGTTCTGGTGGTTGCTCACAATGCTGTAAATCAAGCTCTCATTGCAACTGCAATTGGTATAATGTCCTTTTTCCGTTTAAGTCTGAAGTTTCATGTTATGGAGTTTGGACAATCCTTTTGAACATCCATTTTTGCCTTCTCCTGATTTTCTCTCTCTGCATGACAGGACTAGGAACGGAGTATTTCCGGCTTTTACTTCAAAGTAACTGTGGTGTAAGTGTGCTGGATTTCACACCACGAGCTGAGCGTGGGTCTCCACATATTTGTCTTAACCGTCTGAATCAGGTACATAATGCATTAATAAACTACTTGGTTATAGTCTGTTGGTGTATATATTTCTCCGTTACGTCAATTGGTGCTAATAACTTGTGGAACATTGTACCAATTACTTATTGGAGACACCAAGTTCACCTGTAACGGGGGGAAGTTCTGCAGGAAGGAAAGCCAGTAAGAGTATCATACTCGTTTGTCATGGATCCACACGGAGCAAATCAGAGGTATGGAATCAACTACACTGAAGTAACTAATATAAGAGAGTAGTTAAGTCCTTGGAATCAATGACACTCAAGTATGGGTAAAATATTCCATAAGTTATACATGAAGTAGTTTGAAAATTTTGGCAAATGATTAGGAAACTTCTGAACACCTGCCACTGCTTTCCATGAAAAGTTAGTACTCTTGTCATGTTGAAAAGTTTAATATAATAGTGATGATCATTTATCATATTTGATTGTGAACTTATTTTCATATAAGATAATTTTTTTATCAGGATTGATTTTGGGTCTTCCTACAAATCTGATACTTTGGTTTTGAAATTCATTACTTGCTATAGATGTTTGTCCAAAAAAATAGGTTGCATCTGCTTTATCTTTTTTTCTCAGTAAAAAACGGTTCTTCAACTTTCCAGTTTGAGAGTGATATGTAAACTGAATTGCTTGGCACTCTTACAGTGCCCTATTTATCTTCTTCTTTGGCCCTCCAAATCTCAGTATTTCAGATGACTCTTTGTGCTCATCAGGCGGGTTCTCCTGAAACGACTGATGGATCAATGAACATGCTTGGAATTATACAGGTGAGTATTTCTATAGTTTGCCTTAAGATGATAAGGCTCGAGAGTCAAGACTAAGTATGCTTGACAGACCCAGAAAACTGCAGAGCTACTTCTTGATTTGAAGGTGAACTCTATCGTTAGCAGTCCTGCGAGTTCATGTGTTGATACAGCCACATCCATTGCCAGGGTAAATTCATTTTTTTTACTTTCGTGTTATCGATTTAAACTCTACCCAGGCCTCGGGCAGAGATCTAAATCATATTACTGAATTGGCTGGCCTAAGTATAGGTGCAGGAGGCCGCAGATTGCTTGGGTGCTGGCCCTGTACCACGGTATGTGGAGATGAAGCAATTGCAAGACCTTGATGTTGAAAACATACTTGAGCAATCAAACAAGGTAAGGGTTCTGAACCTAGGAGAAGTCAAAATGGAAGGAAATAGGATTTTACTATTGCATCTCTACTTGTTTTATCATCATACTTTTTTCTGTTAGTGGAACTCTATGTTAGTCCAATGTAGAACAAAATCAATTTGAAATGAATTTCATCTCTTCACCAAACCTTGCTTGTCCAAGTGGTCAAGCACTGAACTTTGTGGTCACAAGATCATGGTTTGAGTCACATCAGATGTGCAGCATGTGCTGATAAAGTCTCAAACTTGAAAAAGAACTAGTGTTATGAAATTTGGGCAAACTCGGGAAAAATGCCCTATTTGGGACTAGAGGCAAAATTTGGCCAAAAAGTCAACCTTTTAAAGTTTTAACAAAAAATTAATCAACACATAATATTTTGTTAATCAACTATTAACTTACTCGCCGACGATGTTTAGTGTTTGTTGTTCTTAATTGTTTATTGTTTTTAATAGATAGTATTCAAATATTTTATGTTTGTTGTTCTTAGTAATTAGTAATATTTGTTTATTGATTAATAATTATATGCTTAACAAGTTTATAGCCAAAGTAATCAAAATTATGGTAGTAGAATAGCAATTGTTGACAAGTTTGAGATTAAAAGTTACTATATATTATTAATTTTGTTTTTATATTATATATGTATATATAAAATTATTTATTTAATACAGAGCGAGTTTTGCCGATATCTCTCAGAGTTCTCGAAACTCTTTATTTGTTGGCTTGCTGATTCTTCCCATTTCCGAGTTTCATAACCTTGAAAAAAGGAGAGTTTCTTATCTTCTTTCCTCTCATTTTCCCACAGACTGTTGAGCTTCCTGGTTCGTTAAATGGATTTGAGGACGGGGTGCTGAGGGAGTTGTGGGATCGATCCGGGAAGGCGTGGCAATTTCTGCTGGATGAACTATCTGATGAATCCAACCCCAAAAAGCTTGTTGCCTTAGTTGCTAATCCTGCTGTCAACGTAGCATTGATCGGTCACTGCCTAAACTTGACAAATGAATGGCTGGGATCGTTTCATCTTGACGCCGGGAGTGTCAGCGTCATTGACTTCCCGGACGGACCCTCCGGGAGAGGAGTTGTGCGGTGCTTAAATTACACTGCTCATCTGGGGAGATGGGCTATTCCCATTACCGGATCAAAAGAGTTTTGAATGCAATGTATTTACTATATCTATATATTATTATGACGTTTAATCTAAATAAACGTTCAATAGAAATGGGTAATGTATGAAGTTCACTGGATCAATTAATGATCGATCGCGTTGACAAACATAACATCCCAATGCCCAGACTTTGTTGGTCAGTTTGTGGTGACCACCCATCCTACAAGTATACTGCATCGTTGGGTACGTTGGGGGCTAAACGCTTACGGTTTGATGTGGCAAATTACTACGAGGAATGCACTTGAAACATTTGAAGCATGTAAACAAAAAGAACGACTGAGTCTAGCTGAAAGTTGTTTCATTAATACAATATTGTTTCTTCTACCACGTTGAGAGATTCACCGGACATCTGTCTCACAAGATGAAACAAACTAAACCACGAATGGGTTTGGAGGAAGAAGATTCGAGAGGGAAAAATGAATAATCTGTTCAATTTTAATCATTTAAATAGAATATGTCTTACTTCTTTAAACAAGCACATATGTGCTTAACATATTACTTTTCTAGAAATGTTGTGATTCTTAGACTGAAAAAGGACTAGGCCAGGATGAAACAACAACGGCGCGTGTGTGATTGTTTTATTTCCCAACATGAGCCGACTTACCAGCCTCTCCACTACAGCTCATGTGATGGCCCAATACCACAACTTTTACCTCTAATTTTCCAGTATATATAAAGTTTCATAGTTGAGTTTGTGAACAATGTGACATGTTCTATGTTTTTATATTTTTACATGTTATTATCTCATTAAATACTTGATAATTTTTTTATAAATGTGTATTTTATGTTTGAGTTCTCGACGAGACGAACACTACATACATTCACATCAAAATTGATAAGTATAATCGTTCAAAATGATCACTAGAAAATTGGATATTAATATGTTTTCAATATACTACAGCCCAGAAATTTCACCCTTAAATTTTGACTCACTGATTGATTATGGAGATCACTGTACCAATTAAGTGTAAATGAGTTCTGACTTGTTCAATTCAAACTAGTATATGGTCTCATTTTCTTGAAAGAGGAACTAATCATAACTAGTGTTTTCGTCTTTAAACAAGAGTAGTTCTTCCTTGAATAAATATCTCATTTCTTAATTTAAAAAGGGAAAATTGTAAAAACTCTACTTATAATTGTTTCTATTACACAAACTCTACATTTATTGTATTTTTGCAAAAACCCTCCCTCACTCATGTTCAAATTTGCGCTGACCGTGCAAATTCGTGAAAATTAACGGATGTGTCACTTAAGTTTTCGACGTTTGAGTTAACACGTTTAGGGGTGGGCATGGGTCTAGAACTAGACCGAACCGGTCAAGAATCGGACCAGACTCCCCAGTCCTTCATTTTAAGAATCGTTACCGTTACATGCGGTTCTCGGTTCTCTGGTCCTAATTCTGTTGTCAAAGTGTCCACTTCTAAGCACATTTGAGTTAACACTTAAGTGACATTTCCATTAATTTTCACGAAATCCTATATAACCAGAGGAAAGAGAGATTTTGCAAAAGTAAACATGAATGAATGAAATATTTTTGTAAAAAAAACATAATTATAAGAAGACCTTATGCTGTTTTCCACTTTAAAAATGAATAGCCAAAATAACATCTTTATGTGCAGGCACGTGTAACATGGCCCTGGAACGGAAGATGGGCCATAAAATGTTATGAACTCTGAAGCCCAACCCAACAGTCCAATCCAGTTCTATGTAACATCCACGAAAAAAAATGGAAAAATAGAAGAGACCAAACCAACACAATAACCAGATTCGCAGACCCAGAAATTGGAGGTTTTTGCAAGGGTTTTAGGGTTCGATTCCGGCGAGAACGACGAAGAACATGGCAGCAGCAGCAGCTTCAATCGGTGGTGGAAGATCCGCCATCTTCCGTACGATCTGGAGAAGTGCACAATCAGCGTCAACCAGAGCACTCTCACAGTCACAGCGAGCTCCGATCCGTCCCGATTTCGCTCCTCGTCTCGCTCCTTCCATGCACTCGAGCTCTGCAACTCCTCGGTACTTATCTCCGTCTCCTTCTTCTGTATGTACGTGCTTCTACTTGTGAGTGTCTGTGTTCGCTGTATTTGATTCGATCTCGCTTTCTTTTGGTTTCTGTGTCGAGGTTGCTGCGGCGAGAATTGAGCTCTCTCTTTCCAGTTCACAGTGCTATTGCCTCCGCCTGCCTCGTCTCCAAGCTTCCCGGTGACGTTGACGCTTCAGTTGAATGTAATTTCTCTCTCTGAATACACTTTTGTCGCCATTGCTAGAACTTGAACTTGATTATTTAACAGTCTATATTTAGCTTTTAATTTTAGAAATTTATAGTCTTTCACAATGATGATTATGTGTGAAAAATGGAAATAGAAGGTGTATAGAACTTGAATTGAAATGTAAAATGGAAATGGAAATGTGTGGAAAATGATGATAATGTGTGGAAAATGGAAATGGAAATGGAAATGGAATGCGTATAAGATTAGTTCTTTTAGTCCAAGATTGACATTTAGAAAAATTAGAATGTACGACAGTATAAGACCATGGATTCACATATTCAGAACTATTTTCCCCATGATTCATATTATGTACCTTTTAGTTATTGGAATTGGAAGTGTAACGGGTGCATAAAATTCTATTATTTTTTATGCTGAAATACAGGTTATGCTAATTATAAAAGAACCAGATTGTCTGTTGGGTGAGGGTGACATGTATTACTGCTGGCTTTAAGGGTGTTCTGTTACTACTGCACTCCCAAGGTTTTTGGCGACATAGATTTTTGAACTGTCAGGCTGTGACGTGCCCTTACGTTCTTTACCATTTCTGATAGCGAAACAGTTTAAACATTAGTAGCTAGTTTACACGGGTTTCATTCCTCATCACTATTTTGCTAATGCTTACTCCTTCCACAACAAAACTGAATAATGAACAATGACCCCTAACCTAAGACGCAATTATCATATGTGGAAATATCTAGCTTAGAGGAGACTTATCCATTATGTTTATGTATCACGATCGTGAATTTAACCACTGGTAAATGTTAACCATAAATCTAGAGTGTCAATTGATTATTTTTTCTTTCACTTGATGACAGGTAGGTTTGCTAATTATGTCAGTCCCATCTAGTAGCAATTGCCTGCAGGGATGAAGCACTCTTTATTACTTTTTGTTAACTTACGCGTTTGGGGATCAGAATTTGAATGTTTCACAGTTATTGCTGGACAACCTGCTTGTTTACTGATGTTTATGTAAGAAACAAGTCTTGTGTATTTTTTTGAGTTTCTGATTTCTCTGTATGATGATTTCAATTTCACATTTTTTATCGACATCTTGTATTGATATTGTTTTTAAGTAGTAATAACATCTGAAAGCATCCATCTTACTTCAGATTAGTAAATGAATAAAGCTTTATTCTCTCTATCCCAAAATAAGTGTCCTATTTGTCTCTTGCAAGATATAAGATTAGTGGATTTTACTACAGGTGATTGCAATTGCATGCATGAGATTAGAAATAGCGACCTAATATTCGGTATACCTTGTCTCTACCATCTCCCATAACCCTTGGTTAAGAATTAGTCGGTTTAGGGCTCAACTCTCCTGGCCCCACATTGCCCCCCATGTGCTAACCCACTCATATGTCTATAACTAACCCACATGAAGGATTATACTGATAATGCATTCATAGCATCATAAATAAGAAAGTGGACACTTATTTGGGACATCCAATTTATGTAAGTATGATATGTTTTGGGACAGACAGAAAGTAAAGGTAGTAACAGAACTGAGTGTAGTTATGTTAGCCATACTTGTGTCAACTGAATTGCAAGAAACAAGGAAAATATGCATGGGTTCCTGAGTAGTTTTGGCGAAGAATCTATTAGAACATCTTTGGTATACTTGAACCATTCACTATCATTTGTATTCAATAGCTTCAATTTCAGGTGTTTCTTTGTGCGGAGATCTACATGATTTGATTTGGCAAATTAGATTGATGATATCTTACATGTTTGTGAATTAAGTATGTTATGCAGTCATCTTAAACAGCTTTTACAGAGAGTCAGAAACAAGAATGCTTCTTGATACTTGATTTTCGTGATAGCATTAGTGAAATAAATTCTGCATCAGCATGCACTTCTTTGTGTGAGCAGAAAAAACACTGTAAGAAATGGGAATTAGCATTTAGTTTATATTTCCATATTTTGAGATGATTTGAAAGCAGCATAAGTGTGCAAAGATGAATTTTTTCCGGGAACCATGTAAGATGTGGTTATCTTGTTCATACTTGCATCAGCTGAGTTGCAAGAAACAAGAAAAATATGCTTGGGTTTTCTGAGTAGTTTCAGTTCAGTCTACTAGAAAAACTTGTGAACCATCTCTTTGGTACTTCCTTTTTACTCTGGTTAACTATTTCTGTGATGAGTTGTGATCACTAAGGAGCACGGCATGTCTGCTAAATTTTGTTACTACAAGGAGAAGATAGAGAGAAAAGCCTTGCTACCCATGGACCGCCTGATGGCCATCATGCAATTTCCAAATCGTTACTCCAATCTCCTATCAGATGAGATTGACGTGGACTCCGCTTTGTAGGGGTGCCCACATTAGACCCGGGACCCGACCCACCCGCAGACCCGTACATAATGCGGGTGGGTGACGGGTTGGAGATCCAAAATTGAGCATACCCGACCCACATGTGAAAGTAGCCCAATTGTTTGTAGTAATCCAAACTATCAAGCCTAATTCGCACCTCAGCCATCATTTTAGTCACAGAACGTATGAAAACAGGAGTTTATAAATCTTCAAAAATGTTCACATGCTTTCGATGTGGGACAATTTGAATGTGGGAGAGAGTTGTGACGGCGTGGCGAGACTAGGACCGTTGATCAATAAGAGCGTGTGGTTCCAGAACCACCACACACGTTTTCACTCTCTACCCCTCACCTCATTTAATCTGAAATGCTCCAAACCC
>JAYMTP010004879.1:0-14210 GCA_036897365.1 Geranium brycei
TATTATTAGTAGTAGGGTTTCCATTTATTTCATAGGTTAGTTTTACAATAATAACTTTTATGTCATTTATTTAATTAATTTTTAATGAAATTAGCCTAATTATGAAGACATTAATTACTAGCATCCTATGGATGATAATAGTTCTTATATTCTTTTGTAAAACATGATTTTTATTAGAGTGCATCCCTATGTAATTATGTTAATTATTGAATTGATTATATGTAATTATGGTAGTTAATAAATTGATAATCATATACGTTTCCATATCAGAAACCCTCATCCAACATGCATCCACCTCAGCCCGCCACTTGTTGCTGAATTTGAGCGTCTCTCCCATCTAACGACTGTTCTCGCGTTCATACTATTTGTATTAGGTGTAGCGTTTGTACCTTAATTTCCATCTATATATAATTGAACTTTTACATATTAGTAATGCTGAACATTTTATACACGTATAATTTAGAGATGAAATATCTACAAATACAAATTATCTTATGTGAAAATTTCACTTCAATATAATATTCACTTGAGAAGTAACTTAAAATTGCAAAATTTTCAACGTTCCTCTTTTGTTTAAATGACCAAATACCACTGTTTTTTAATTAAAATATTGAATAGGAAAGGTATTTTGATCTTTTAACCGAATAATTTTACATATATAGTGTGTCTCTCAAGGAAATTTATATATTAGTGTAATTAAGTGGAAAAAAAACAACATAATCTAAATACACGAAAGTGACATTTCCCTTTCAACTTAACTTTTAACTCTTTGAGATATTCAAAAAAAAAACTTCAACTCTTTGAGAATATGGAAAAAGGAAATTAAATCGAATCAGATCGGGACTCCAAACTAAAAGTTACACCATAAACGCTATTAGGTCAACACCATTAACATTCCTAGTTGGGCTCACGAGATTGAGCCACTGAAAAGTTGTGGCCCAGCCCAATAAGGGCCCATACACCGGAGGCGAGCATCGAAAACTGATTACAGTTTCACAAATCGCCGATTCATAACCACGACCCGTATCGGATCGATCTCTCTAATACTCTGCAACGGCAACAATTTTCTCAGGGGCTCGACGAAGAACAGAGAACCCAAAAACACGAAGCAGAGGGCTCGAAACTTCAACAATCGCGTTGATCGGCATGGCCTCGATCTCCTCTGGTCCTCGCACCGTCGAAGAGATCTTCAAGGACTTCGACTCGCGCCGCTCCGGAATCGTCCGCGCTCTCACCATCGGTTCGCTCTCTCTCAACCCTAATCTGCGTCCCTTTCGTTTTCGTCTCCGTGATTGTATCTGTAGTCTCTGTACTGTTGATTGACGTTTTGATTGTTGTTGTGTTTGTTTGTTCTTAGATGTTGATGAATTTTACTCGCTGTGCGATCCAGGTAATTTCGATTTCTGGTCTTCGGTTCGGTTTGCTGTGTTTTGTGCTGATTTTTTTATGAAATTTTGATTAAGTTGTGTGGAAATTGATGATTGATGTTCGGTTCTAGGGTTTGGTGGTTTTGGAATTTGTGGAATTGGTTTTGACACATGTGTGTGTGTGCAGAGAAGGATAATCTGTGCTTGTATGGTCACCCGAATGAGTCGTGGGAGGTGACTCTGCCGGCAGAGGAGGTTCCGCCGGAGCTTCCGGAGCCGGCCCTGGGCATCAATTTTGCCCGGGACGGGATGAAGCAGAAGGACTGGCTCTCGCTGGTGGCTGTGCACAGCAACTGCTGGTTGATCTCTGTGGCTTTCTACCTCGGCGCCCGCCTTAATGCGAGCGAGAGGTACATTCTTGCTCTGGTCTCTTGCTGTTGTGAGATTTTAGTGTGTGATTTATGGTAGCTTTTGGATAATGATAGTTTTGTTTGTGAATTGTAATGATGCGTTTGGTGAAATGTGCTCTTTGTGCGGCTGAGTACTTCAGTAAGTAGTTTTGTTGTCCTGTTTTGATGTGTTTAGTTGGTGAATTTTGAGTAGAAGCGGATTGTTTGGGATTATGGTACAAGTGATTTTGCACAAGTAATTCTTTTGTTCTTTGTTTTGCTCATAGTATAGTTACCAACATCTAAAGACCGTCTTGCACCATTTATTTACCTTCCTTTTTTTTAATAAAAAGGTACAAAGGTTCTTGCATGGCTCTAGAGCCAAAGGGAGGTCCATGTTAGAAATAGAACATCAGGAAAAAACATGATTATTACCAAAATAAATAAATTATGGTCATAATTATTGAAGCAATCTGTTGTGAATGGATCCATCTTTTATCCAACAAACAACTAATCAACTGTATAGTTTCATATCTGGACTAGGCTTTTAAAAAATTATAACTTTTCATCTCTATTGTCGCAACCTGCAAGACCAAAATTAAGTTTACATTATAATCAAAATTTGACTATTCAGTAAATATGTACTGAAGCGAGCCTCAATGAAAGAGCCACAGACAGAACTTTTCTATGTATGCTGCCTCAATAGTTCCGAGGCTCTGCCATGCATCCCCACACTATGTGTGACTAGGAATGCCGTTTGTGAGCCTTACAAAGAACTGGTACCTACAACTTGAAGCACTAAGTAGATCAATTTTAGCCTTTTATGCTTGTTTTAGGCATAAAAATTAACCACAAGCCAGGGAAAATTTCCTCCCTGAAGGGGTTAGCTATATCATGTGCAAGCATTTATCCATCTATTTTGCTACTGAATAATTTGTTCTCTAGATGCTTGTTGAAATAAGCAATAACCGGTATTGTCTTATAAGGTATGGACATATTTTGTCGTTTAATCTCCATTAATCTATTAATGGTCGACAATCTTAACCCTGCGTATTTATTTCCTTTTCACTACCTTTATTTTTGACGTTGCCATCTTTTTCTGTTGAATCAGTCGATAAATTATCCTTTTGATATGGTCGTGCTAGTATTATAATTATTATAGAATTTATGGGTGATGTCAAGTTGCAAGTTCTTGAAGTTGCCTGAAATATATTCTCACTCTCTTTATCGCCTTGTTTCCGTCACGATTCTAACTGTATGACGCTGCTGTGCCATGTCGGAATCTATTCTTTTAGTTCCTCATTTAATTTGTTTATCAATTTGTTACAATTGTTTCGGATTGAGCTGCATATTCATCATGCATGACCTTTGCACTTAACAGGAAGCGCCTATTCAACCTGATAAACGACCTCCCCACTGTCTACGAGATACTGGCCTCTGAAAAGAAGGCCACAAAAGATAAGCCTAATGCTGATAGTGGAAGCAAATCCAAGAACAGCACAAAGGTGAAATTAATTAATTATCCAACCGTCTCATAAATATAGTTCAAAACTCTAAAAACCACAAACTCATATTCTAGCACTAAAATACTCACTTCTCTTTGAAACACGCTCGGGTTTTGCAGAAATCATCCGGCGGAATGGTGAAAAGCAATTCCAAGCCGCACGACGACGCCCACGGCGAAGATGAAGATGATCAGAGTGACACGCTCTGTGGCAGCTGTGGAGGAAACTACAGCGCAGACGAGTTCTGGATCTGCTGCGATATATGCGATCGATGGTACCACATGAGATGCGTAAAGATACATCCGGCACAGGCCGAGAGCATGAAGCAGTACAAATGTCCATCTTGCAGCACCAGGAAGAGGAAGCCATAGTGAAGGTGACGAAGAGGTTGTAGGTTTTACCTTTTACCTTAATTTTATTATGGTCACACACCGGCAGTAGTCAATTTTCACCCATTTTATGTCTACGTCTATAAAATTGAGTTTTACGGTTGTATTGTGTTTTAACTTATGGTCTATTTCGTTGGATGCAATTATAAATTTTTGGCGCCTTTTGTCAATCGGTTTTGAGTATTTTTTTTCGGTGCATTGATGTTAACGTTATTAGATTTTGGTGTTTCGTTTAAGAAACATTATGATATGTGGCATTAAGGACGGTATGAATTTAGCGTCTCGTCCCCTCCCCTCCCTAATAGTCAGTTAGAACCAGACAGTGCAGCTCTAGTTAGGAAATGAGATACTCTGTTACCTTACCTGATCGCTTTACAAAACCCTAGTTTACATTAGTTAGACCCTCTACTAGCACCCGGCAGTCTTTCACTATTTAGACCCAACAAAGACCGTATTGGATAAGTTGCTCCAATGTCTGAGACGAATTCAAAACTTTGTGGATGTACATAGCTTCCACAATGTCAGTAGCCATCATACCCGAAAGATGGAGGCTTTTGGTAGCAATCACCAGTCCGAACTTGTTCCTGAGAATCAACCCTAATCCCATAACAGGTTGATTGGATCGATAGCTCCATCGACTTTGAGTTTGCACCAGCCCGTGGGAGGCCTCTCCCACCTCCCTTGATCTCTTCTCACATTTCCGGTGGACATGTATATGCACTAAGAGTACATCTGATTGACACACAATGAGAAAAAACACTCGTGATGTAAGTATGGTGGATTGAGTTGAGATCATATTATTTTAGAAATCGGGTTTGGATGGATAGGGTGTAAACGAGTTAAGTTCTTAATGGATAATGAGTAACTCAAGTTAGACTTGATGATATTTGTCACGTGCTTGCTAAGATTGTTCTAGGGTTAGGATCGAGTCCGATTCATTAGAGATCAAAGACTCGTTAGTTGATTAAATTATCATTTGATTAATTATAAAATATACAGTGGAAATTAAAAGTCAATAAACTTGAAGCTCGATTTTTTTAGCCAATTTTGAATTTAACAAGCTCATTAGAGTTCGAGCTGAATATATTTTTTGATTTAACTTTTAACGAAATTGATATTACCTCGACTTGCATACACTCATTGAGTTTTCAAATTCTGAAAACATTTTTATTTGAAAATAAAACATTTTAAAAAATGTGCTAGATTCTAGTTTGCATCTATCGAAAAACATTTTACTGAAAATGCGTCACGTGCTATCAAAAACCGGTGATCTTTCTCATACAAATATAAAAATTGGGTTTGGGTGAACGTAAACATGTCCTATTATTTATTCCTCTCCTTGGGAGTAAATTGTTTTGTTGCACTTACTTAATGAACTTATAATATTATAATTAAATTTAACTAAATTAATGTTTATTATTATATTAATGGGTCAAAGTGGCAAATACTATAAAAGTGGGAGTCAAGTAGATTCCTCACCTGTTCCGTCAACAACATCCAAAAATGCGCGTGACAGTGAGTGAGTGACCCGCTTGGACTCCTCACTCGGCATCTTTAACACTCCGGTAAACCTCACTCTCTTCATATACGCGTAATGTTCGCCTTCCTATCAAAAACCTACACGTACACTCCGTGGTACCCACTCGCTCTCAAGAGCGTCGGGCCGTTACGGGAAATGCATGCATGCACGCGTTATGGGCTACCAGCTCAGGTTTGGATAATTTGCAGCTGAAATCCGAATTTCAAGCGAATTTGCGTTTCATTTGACTTGCATTTTAAACAGAATTTGCACACATACCCCTAAAGTTTGCACTTTTACTCTCAATCACACATGATTTGCTTGATTTACCCAATAATTGTGAATTATATATTATTATAATAATATATTTATAAAGACGTGAGGAGTGAGAGTGAGCCGGGTACTTGGAGTTGACCTAATTTTTTGCATTGAACTGAGTATTCGGTTTTCAACATATAAGGATCAGAATCAAAATTAATTATATAAAAACTTCGGTTCTTACTTGTTCAGGTCGTAATTCGATTTTACTGGTTTTTATATTACCCCCAAAGATATTGAACTATTAAAATTGTACTCATATTAAACCATATTTTTACTTACTGATGAAAATAACTCAATACGTCTAATTTTAACGAGATTAAATAAAAAGAATTATATTATATTTTACCGTTCAAAACACATTTGATAACATATCATATTATTAATTAGAGTTGAACATCATGTGTCAGTGAGATGGATAATGGAGATAGAACCATGTATATTAAATTTGACCAGTTCCGAATTGTTCGAATACCCATGATTTTTGCTTGGACAACCTAAAACTCAAACCAAAACCTTTTAAGTAGCCATCAATTAACTCAAGACCAACCCATAAAATCATCCACAGTCTCCAATGCAATCCAGTTCGACATGTCAGATTCGATCATGAAATGCTCACCCTCGTGTAAACTCAATTCTGTGATAATTGTTTTGATTAACAATATCTAGTTTTCATTAATGTTGTAAAAATCTTTGATCTGTCTGATTAATTTTTAAAGCGTCTTCGACCAACTAGCGCCTACCGTTTTTTAGAACACCAGTACTGACTGGCTGAACCAAGTCAAGTTTTGCAGTGGATAACAATTTCCACAAAGTTGAGGGGCTACAGTGCAATTACACAAAAAAGGGAGGGTGGAGTGGGAAGGTTTGACTTTTGACCTGAAATAGGAATGGAAAAAGAGGAAAGTGAAGGAAGAGGAGTCCACACCTTCCTTCCTCTCTCGCGCTTTCCTCTTCTCCTTCCTCATCTCCATAGCATAAATAACCACTCGCTCTCTCTTCTCTTCTCCAAATCATCATCACAGCTCCTCCACAGCGATATCCTCTGAAATCGATTTCACACACACTCGCTCTTAGAACCCAGAACGGCGAGCCAGTCGACTCATAAGGTACAAATCGCATCGGCTTCTTGCTCTTCATCTGAATTAGTTTACAGAGATCTTGAACAGTTTTTGTTTTTGGTCGTGTAGATTAGTTCTGTAGATGGTTCTTCTGGGTTTTGCTTGGTTATGATGCTGGTTGAGCTGTTTTTTTCCTGTTTGTTTGCTGGGAAAATTGGTAGGAAAGAGAAAAGGAGAGGAAATTTTTAGGAATTTTTGTTTTTATTAATTTGGTTTCTGATTATCTGGGTTGGGTTGGGTTGGGTTGGGTTGGGTTGGATTGCTTTGGTTGCAGTTAAGAGCTCCGGCTATAATAAATTTGAGATTTTTTTTGTAGATTGGGAACTGATATGTATGTTTCTATATATGTGAATACAGGACTGGATTATGTGTAGTGGTTCAAAGAACACCAAGCCTTGCCCTGCAAATTGTGTTTCTGTGATGGAAGAAGGACAATCTCAGAAGGGGTGTGATGGGTTTCTGGGCAAATTCTCAGCTCTGCTTGAATTTGCAGCAGCTGATGATCTTGACTGCTTCAGGAACGAGGTAGAAGAGAAGGGTCTTGATGTTGACCATGCCAGCTTTTGGTATGGTAGGCGAATTGGGTCGAAGAAGATGGCCTTTGAGGAGAGGACGCCTCTTATGATTGCTTCCATGTTCGGAAGCACTCGAGTCTTGAAGTATGTTATTGGTAGTGCCAAGGTTGATGTCAACAGGGCTTGTGGGACTGATAAGGCGACCGCCCTTCACTGTGCTGTTGCCGGTGCATCTGGGTCTTCGGCGGAGAGCGTCAAGATCCTCCTCGACGCATCTGCTGATCCTGATTGCGTCGATGCCAATGGGAACAAGCCTGCAGACCTGATTGTCCCGGCGATGAAGTCGCTGTACAGCTCGAGGAGGAAGGCCATGGAGTTGTTACTCAGAGGCGGCGGTGATTTCACTGATTCGAGTGTTGGTGAAGAAGAATTGGTTATCAAAGTGGCCGAGAAGAAGGAATTTCCTATAGATGTGTCGCTGCCGGATATAAACAACGGGGTTTACATGTCGGATGAATTCAGGATGTACACTTTCAAGGTGAAGCCTTGTTCGAGGGCGTACTCCCACGACTGGACGGAATGCCCTTTTGTCCACCCGGGGGAGAACGCCAGGAGGAGAGACCCGAGGAAGTACCCATACAGCTGTGTTCCGTGCCCTGAGTTCAGGAAAGGGTCGTGCCCGAAGGGCGATTCATGTGACTATGCACATGGCGTTTTCGAGAGCTGGCTCCACCCTGCTCAGTATCGGACCAGGCTATGCAAGGATGAGACTGGCTGCACGCGGAAAGTCTGCTTCTTCGCTCACAAGGTCGATGAGCTACGCCCCGTGTATGCTTCCACGGGCTCTGCCATGCCTTCCCCGAAGTCTATGTCGTCGAGTTCCCTGGATATGGCAGGGTTGAGTCCGTTGGCTCTTGGCTCGTCGTCTTTGCAGATGCCTGCAACAACCTCCACACCCCCTATGTCTCCGATGTCGGGTTCTCCAGGAGCATCCATGGGCGGAAATGGAATCGGGAATATGTGGCATAACAAACTTAACCTCACGCCACCCGCCCTCCAGCTTCCCGGTAGCCGGCTGAAGAGTGCTTTGAGCGCGAGAGACTTGGAATTGGAGATGGAGTTGCTCGGGTTAGAAATTTCTAACCATTACCACCAGAAGCAGCAACAACAGCAACAGCAACAGCAACTATTGATGGGAGAGATGTCTTGGAACAGAGACTTCAATCAACTCGGACAGTTGAAGCCTACAAACCTCGAGAGCGCCTTTGGCTCTTTCGATCCTTCTAAATTGTCTCAGCTGCGAGGACTGTCCCAGCAATCAACCGCTTCTGCCCAAACACAATCTCCAACTGGAATTCAGATGCGGCAAAACATGAACCAGCTTCGCTCCAGCTACCCATCCGACCCCACGTCCTCTCCGATGAGGATGACCTCGTCTTACGGGTTTGACACCTCTGGCGCGGTAGCGGCCGCGGTGATGAACTCCAGGTCGTCTGCATTTGCGAAGCGGAGCCAGAGCTTTGTTGACCGCGGAGCACCAGCAAGTCCTCGCCCAGGGCTCTCTGCAGCCGCCAGCTCAGTGTCCATGATGTCCTCTCATATCTCGGACTGGGGCGTTCCGGGCGGGAAGGTGGACTGGGGGATGGGAGGAGACGAGCTGAACAAGCTGAGGAAGTCTGCGTCGTTTGGGGTGCGGAACAACAGCCCTAGCCCTCCAAAAGCCGACCTAAAGCAATCCAATGTCAATGGATACATGTTCGGTAATGGGGTTCAGGAAACACTTCCTCCATGGCTGGAGCAAATGTACAGAGAACAGGAGCAGATGGTGGCTTAAAGCAAGCACAATAATATCGCCATGCTATGCTCGTAACTTCTTACTAATTAATATTCTTACTATTCTTAATCTCTTATTTAAGTTATTAATAATTGTAGTTAGCTGAAGAAAAAAAAGGAGGTCCAGAGATTTGGGCAGGAAGATTTTCTTTATATGCCATTTATAGGTTTATTTATTAGTTACTTCCTTGGAAGCATTGTATTCATGATTCTTTGTCATTATTTAATATATCTCATTTTATTCTTCTCACTTGAATCGTTTCATTTCTTGAAGAGGGTATTTTTTTTTGAATTTCTGATTCTAATATCCTATTTTCACTGCATAAACTCTCCATATTACTTTGCAGTGCACAATTGTAGTTTCAGAGTCTTCAACACTTTTATTGCACTATCTGGTTTTGAGGACACTGACTCAGTCAGGTACACCTTCATGTTAACCCATTTAGTAGCAATGCTAAATTTATTCTGTAACTCCCATAATTGATGTGATCTTCAAATCCTTAATAATATTATAGTCTCTATTATGATAATATGGGAGACTTGTGTTGAGCCAATTTGCTGGTGATGCTGCTATGCCAGCACTTGGACTGTCTCCAACCCAACACTAAATCGGGTTATCTAAAATACTATTTGCAATATTCTATTCCAACCTGACTGCTATGCCAATTGCATTTTTCAGTTTTTGTAGTGTCGTACCATATCTGGTGTCAAAGTTACAACCCCAATGCATCTCTGTATTTATTATTGATATATTGGTTAGAAATAGATATAAAATGTAAATATATTATCCTAGATAAAGATTTTTTGTTTTGTTTTGATATAGTTTTAATTTGTTCATTTATTACAACATTATAAATATATTTTGCTGTAACTACTTTTTAGAATGGGTTGGAGTAGAACCCAAAAATGGTATTGAAATTAAACCATTTGGCGTTTTGGGTTGGAGTTGCTCTTATACGTGGGACTTGAATATGAAATATTGAACAACTATGCAGATGGATACAGATTTCAGACAGTGTTGTTTCTTGGTGGGTGTGTTTTAGGTTTTGCCAGAAAACAAAATGAAGATGGGAGGTGGAAGTGCCAACCACAGCCAGGTAAGGTAGAGCTAACTGCTGAGAATTATTTGTCTTCTATTTAATGTCTTTATCTTTCATAGATAATCCCAATGTTTGTGACTTACGAGGAAAGAAAACTGAAAGCTGTCAGCCAATCATGGGACGGCGCATGGGTCCCGTACTTTTACTTGTCGCCTCCTCTGGTTCCTCTATGTGAGGGAAATCTAGTAAGCATGGGTGTCCTAAGGTTGATATGTGCTGTAGTGGCTTTAATTTTCATAACATATGTTTCATTCCTCTTAAGTCCTAAAAGAAGCTGTTTTTTATTTTTAAATAAACATCAAGCATGAAAACTCCATGTTGACTAAAAACGTCACATGAGAATAAATTTTATATTTGTAATGAAAAAACCTTTTTATTTGTTTTTCAGTCAAATATTGTCTGATGGTTTGGTTAACATACACGGAAGCGCAAAAAATAGTAGGTAACTAGTCTTCTAGTGGTCACTGTATTTTAGTGTTGTTTTCGGGTTAGTGCTCTGCATCAGCAGCGCAACATAGAGAAAATCAATTTCTTTGTTGGGAAAATGACGCTTACCCACTTTTGTAAGTCTTAGTTACAGTTCAGCTGTTTGATGATGCTCTCAGAGAAATTTAATTATGACGTTCTTTTGGTTTTTACTGTAATTTTTTTACAGGAAGTCACTTTCAGCTGCTCAAATTCCAGGTGAGTGCTATTTCAGTGTGTTTTCTATTGCACCCTTATTGCTCCTCTCGCCAACTTAGCTTTTCGTCTATGGTTGCATAGCTTGACGGTTTTGAGCGCATGTAGAACTAATTTCTGTTACAAGTGGATGCAGAGTCATGCAGCATTTTGCTTTTTGTTTATGCTCACTAATTGTTTTCTTTTCATATGAACACACGGGTGTATGTATATATATATGTTTCAGAATTGCATTAAATAAGCAAGATAGTCATGCATAGAATTTAAAGTACTTTTATATAGGCCACTTTCATAGAAAAATGAAGGTGGGGAATGGTACATAGAACCCACTACACGAGTTTGGTGCTCCATGCTTTTTGCTAAATTATGGAAAATCTTGTGTTCTCTTTTTCTCAAGAAAATCACTTTCTTTTGTTAGCTTATGGGGAAATTTATACATGTTCTTGTTAGGTTTTGCATCTTACTTTTACTTTGCTTAATATGACCAATTAGAAGCAAACATGAGTGGCTCTTGGCTTTCTTTTCTGTTGAACTTGAGAAATCGGTGAAATGGGTAAAATGAAGCAACTCGAATCCAATGGCCGAGTCTAACCCAATAGACTAGTCTATGTCTATCAAGTGAGATGACACGTAGAGTCATAGACTTAAAAAATGACGCAATGGTGATAGTCTGTTTCTTCTAATGCGAGGCTTGTGTCCTTTAAGACTTAAAGTTTAAGTCACAAATTAATTTCCATATGTTTCTCTAGCATTTCATCTTTAACCTTATCAATATGAGATGAGAGACTTAGTAACATGTTTTACATTGTGAAACCAGATGGAGTGCAAAAACAGCAGAACCCTAGGTGACAAACAAGAAATGGGTACTTCTGGTTGTGTTCTTGGATTGGATTGCCTCATATTTTTCTCCATACAGCAAAAAGATTAGAAGATCCAGGCAGAGTAGTTTCCAGGATATGGTACATATTTATTGTATTGAGAAATAGGCTTTATTAATGAAATAGTTCTATGTAAAACATAATACCTTGTAAAAAATCATATACAAGAGTTTATATTACTATAATATTGCATGACACTGCTTTCTGTAGTAGATGTCTCTAAATCTAAACTATATTCTTTCTAAGCTGAAATTTTATACTGTCATCATAACTTGATTCTTGATCACCAAGTTAAAGATAAAAATATTTGAAACCCGAGAAAAAAATATTTTAATCATCTAACATTTTTGTGAATACATTATCCTTGTAGTAGACCAAATACGTTTTAGATCACTCATAATTTTCAGGACCACAAAAACACGGTACATTTTTGTGTGCCTATGTTGGCATGAGTTTTTCATGCAACATGTGATGGTGCTTTCAAGTTACAGCAACTTAATTTTGCTATCCAAAGACAGTTTCTGAGAGCAGAAGAAAGCAATATTTATTTTCTTTTCAACTGCAGCACATGATTCATTGAACCTTTTATGAAATGTTACAATAAGATGTTACAGTTCTCTCTAAGTCTATGCTATGGAGACCTCTTCAATTCTCCATTACATGAGAGTGAGGGCAATAAATATCTTATAAGCCACAAAATGACTGTCCACAAAAAAATGGTTGATGCTGAGAGTGGCTTTGCAAAGAATCTGCAGATTTTGACTCTGCTGCTGGGTTTAGGGTTTATTCAGCAAGTTTTGGGTCTGCTTGATAGTACACAACATCACCCTCATCGCTCACATAGTGATCTTTCTTCATGCTTCTGATGAGAACGCCTACTAAGTGAAATGGGAGAGGCCATGACTTCTTCGGCTCCCTGTAGTATTTCCCGAGCACAGGCTTAGCCGCTTCAGTCTGAAACGATACCAAACATACAAACAAAACCCATTTAGCATAATCCAAGAAGATCAGATGAGGACAATGACGGAGAGTTATATTTGTAGGTACTGAGTTATGGTAAAGGCGATGAGAAGCGATACTTACAGCTTCTATCAGGTGGTAGTGTGGGATTTGAGGGAAGAGATGGTGGATGACATGGGTTCCGATGTCATGGTGGATGTTATTGATCCATCCGTAGTCTCGGTCAAGGGTGGTCAACCCTCCCCTCAAGTAGCTCCATTCCTGTTGAATAAGAAGCACAGAACTAAATATCAACTCGAGAACCACAAGATCGACCAGCCTAGTTTTTATCGTTTTTTACTAAGAGGTTCCTTAAACTCGAGGACTGTCACAGTCCAAGTAAAATTTATGGAGGGAAATGAAACTCGGTACCATACCTTGCCACGGTACCATGGAAGCTTGTCTTCGTGGCCGTGGTGATGCAAATAAGTCACAAAGTCCAACCACATGACAAAAATCTGCACATGGGTTCGATTTCATTTCAATATAGGCGATTCAGAATCAGAAAATGAAAACCCGACAAAAAATAATAATTCCCCGAACATACCCAGTAAGGAATGCCATAGAGTTTAAGCACTTGGACTGGACCCATCGTGAAGGACAAGCCCACGAGCAGAGCAACCATGGCAAAATAGCCAGCAGTGGAGGTAAGCACGTCTTTTTTCTCATTGGGGACAAATAAATCGCTGTCTGGATGAAAATGAGATCCTTTCTTTCCGGGACTTCTAGTCCACTGTAAATGAGACCGTATTTCATAAAGCTATCAGAACCACAAACCTTATAGTCCAATTCAATGAAGCTGAACAAGTCTTACCAGATAGAAAGGATAAGCTAGCATCGGCAAGGGCAAGAGGAACCTAGCGATCTTAGTCACCTTATCCAAGTTATTGTAAAGTTTCTCAGGAATCTACAAAATAAATGGATTAAATTAGTTTCCACCGTTATTTACATCACAATATTGATAAAAGAGATGAGACGTGAGTCTATAAGCTTACTGGGTGCCATGATTCATCGTTCTCAACATGTCCATGGTTTTGGTGGTGTGTTCTGTGGCTAATTCTCCTATAGTAATCATCAAATGAGCAATTTGTGTTAAACATGAAATGTGTGTTTCAAGCTAACATGTCAAAATCAGCAGTAATGGACCTATTGAAGGGTTTTTTCATGAACTAACTAACCATCCATGGTAGGGGACAAGGATTGAAGAGTGAAGCAAATGACCCATCACACTGTTCAGCTTGGGATTGTTTGAGAAGCTCCCATGGCCACTGAAATAAATAAAAAACCAACAATTTGAATTGACAACAAAAGTAACCAAAACACAATCACCAAAATTTGAAGCTTAAAACTATTATCTGAATGAACAACTTGAATTGACAACAAGATAACAAAAACACAAAATCACCAAAATTTGAAGCATAAAGCTACATCTAAATGAACCATTCGAATTGACACTAATAGTAGCCAAAACACCATATCACCAAAATTTGAAGCTTAAAGCTACATCTAAATGAACAATTTGATATACAAACAAAATGAGCAATTTGTAGTTTCAAATAGATACACTAAAATAAATAAATAACACCCAACAACTTG
>JAYMTP010004880.1:0-14208 GCA_036897365.1 Geranium brycei
TATTATTTCCGATAGATGATAAAACATTTACAATGTAGATTGTTTATACACTTGGGCTAGGGCACAAATCTAACATAATCATCCAAAAATAAAAGCATATATGGTGAACTAATCATGCCAAACATGATTTTTTTTTGAAGTACATGATTAAACTCTGATACCAACCCTAAAAAAGAGTATGAACCAGAAATCTTAACCTTCGAACGTCCGGATCCGGTCACTAACATTGAACTTCTAATTGGTGGATTTGCATTAGAGACTATATACTGGATGAACGATGATTTTCACCAATGATGATATAGGCTTCCGTCTTCAACTTCAACTCTATCTTGGATTAAACTTGAAATTGTGAATTGTGATGAGACGAGACCGTTTGAGATGAAGATGTCCATAGACTCGTCTAAGACTAACTGAAGAATAGCGAGGTCACTAGAGTGAAAACGAAATTGAGGTTGCGAGTAGGGGTGAGCATGAGTCGGGTTGAGGCGGGTTACACTAATCACTGGACCTAACTCGAAAGGAGCGGGTTAGGGATATGAGGGTATATTACCCGACCCGATTGGGGAAGGTTGGGGTTTTTACCCAACCCGGCTTGTCATCTTGGATCTTTTATTTTATGGGCTTTTGAAAGCTAAAATCAATTATAAGCCAATAAGAAATCAGATTTTCACCAATTTAATGTGTTAGCCTAAAATATTACCAAACAAAATACAATAATATATTTTCAAGCAACATAATAAAAACAATTAAAGTAATCATGCTACAAAACAAATAACCAAACCATCAAGCAAACAAAAATACCAACAAAATATAATAAAATTGACATTAAAACACCACATATTACACAGTCGGTTGTTACATTAAAAAATCTTAACAAGGTTGGATCAATATACTTGGATGGGTACCGAGTTGGGGCAGGTTATATATCTCTAACCCGCCAACTGGCCGAAATACTAACAGTTTATATTTTTCATACTTGTTATCCGTCTAAGACTCTGAATCACACCAAACAATTTGAAAACAAAACTAAGAAAAAAATCTCAAATACATAAGAGTCCCAAAATCTCAAATTAATTTCTCAGAAACCAAACAACGACGTCTCCGGTGAACTGGAAAATCGTGAAATAAGGAACTAGATTAATGAAGAGGACATCATGAAATCCCATCTTGGACTTCATGGGCACCTAACTTTGAGGTCGTCGTTGTTTGGGGAGAACCGAGTCTTACAAAGGAGGAGCATACTACAAGGAAAACTCATACACATTAAAACCCACCTTTGACCCAAAAGACTAGCCTGATGGGTCTAAGGTCCAATGTGTATATAAAATCTCCTTACGCCCCGTACTCTTCCGATGTGAGACCTGGACTCACGTGTGGAATTCCTAACAATCTCCCCCTCCACATTGAGTCCCATCACATTGGGTTGCTCACGCTCCTAAGCTTAAATCACCTTGCACTCTCACCCGTTGGCCTATCTTGAAATCATGGTTCTCTGGATCCTACTAGCCTACCTGACTTGATCCACTAGCATGTCGACCCGATGAGATATGTGCAAACCAAGCTCTGATACCACTTGTTGGGGATAAATGGGTCTTGCCAAGGAGGAGCACACCACAAGAAAAACTCACACACATTAATGCCCACCTCTGACCCAAAAGACTAGCCTGGTGGGTCTTAGTCCAATGTGTATATAAACTCTCCTTATACCTCGCACTCTTCCGATGTGGGACATGGATTCACAAGTGAAATTCCTAACAATCGCCGCACAGAGAAATCAAATCGTGTTGAGATCACGGCGACGGCTGTGGGCGGTGGTGGGGCAGGGAATATGGCTATGGGAGTTGAACGAGGAAGGGGACGATGGAGTGGAGCAATGCTCGTACGCAATGAAGGATTAGAAGATTGAGGGGATTCATGATCAGACGACGGAGAAGAGGGGCTGGGCACTGGAGGTAGTGGTTGCAACAATGGTTAAGGTGGTGATAGGGGTGTCAAACCGGGTGTTGTACAAGCTCAATTTGGTTATGCTCAGGCAATAACCTTTCTTCCTCGCTTAAGCAACCCCTTTCAAGACTCTTTTCAAACCCTTTATCTTGCTTCTTGGTGGTTCAAATTTCAATCGGTATAATTATATTGATCTATAAGCTAAATTCGAAAAATTAGAAGAAATGAGTAATTTTTAGTGTGAAATTTTAACTGAAAAAACGAAGAGAACCAGAAACAATGATTGAGTCTAGAATTGAAGAAGCAGTGGAAGGAGGTGGAGAAGTAGGGGATTTTTTAATTGTTTTTGAAATTATCAGCAAATAAATTGGTTTTTAAACAACAATTTATTATGATTTTGTTTAAAATTGCTTCACAATTTATTTGCTGATAACATAGCATATGCAGTTAAGATAAGAGTTGGTTTAGATTTGTTACCAAGTTTGAAGTATTTGTAATTTTAACAATGGCTTGATGTGTTAATTTGTACAAAAATAAATTCATACAATCGAGTTCCTTATGTCTTGTTAGAGAGATTGTCGCCGGAAAGCTAGAGAAAAGGTAGAAGAGAAGAAGGTTGAGTGTCATAAATTTAAAAAATTTAAAACAAAAGATGGGTAATTTAATTTTTTATAATTAACTACAATAAAAATTAATTCAAACATAACAAAGTGAGCTATATGAGATAAAATTAAAGTTGAAAAATTTTGATTGAGCAAAATATGTTTCGGCGCACTTGAGTTATAATTTAGTATAATTTTTTGGGATTACCTTCAAATTATATAATCAAATTTACGTTACAATAGACGAATGGTCATCGGAAGCAATGCATCAATAACAAAATTGTGATGTTCTTAAGAAGACACCGTAACGGTTTGAGCCTTATAGTAGAGAGGTTTTAGTTTCGAAATCGGTTGTGATGAAAATAAAAAATGGTTAAAGGGTAAATTTATGATAAAATGTAATTAAAAAAAATAACAAAATTGTGATGAATAGGAATGGAGGAATTATTTATGAATATATGAGAAGGCAATTAATAATCGAAACAAAGATGACGTAAAGCATTATCAATGTTGGTGTCCCGATGATAATGATCCGGAGAGGTCGAGAACACCGTAACCATCTCGAGGCCTGTCGGTAATACACCTGTCCCTCCCGCCCCTTGGATTTTTCTCCACCGGAAACACGCCACGTGTGGGTGTGCTCGATTACCAGCAACCACCACCTTATACATATGATTTCACTTTCTCTTCTCTTGTGGCCTGTCTCACACCATTTCCTCCTTCGCCTTAGGGTTTGTTCTCTTCTCTCTATCTTCTCAGCTTTTTTCTCGATTTCTTTTGCTTCTGATTTTGTCTTGTGTTTATCTCTTTTGGTGCTCCAAAGAGGGGAGAGAATCTTCCCTCTCGTCACCGGAGCTTCTTCATCGTCTTCTCCGGAATCAGGTTTGCCTTTAGTTTTATTTTGTCTTCTATTTTTAATTTTCCTTCAATCCTGATTGCTTCGGTAGAAAGTTTTTTTTTATTGATCAGCAGTAATTTGTGTGAGACTTCAGATTGATATAGATATGATTGGTGGATCAGTTGTGGGTGGCCTAGAAATTAGCCTTGAAGTGCTATTTTTGACTAATTTACTGGAAGATCATAAAATTTCCCAGCTATTTATCTGCGGTGATGGGTTTTTATTTATGTTCGATTATAGGGGGTTGGAGAATTGCCAACTTCTATTGTGATTGTTTTTTGTAATGTTGATTCTATCTTATGTATTGCATGCTCAATCTGTGTCGTTTAAATATTCATGTGGTGTTATTTGAATTAGCTTGGTGGATGTATACTTTATGCCTAGATAGCTACAGTGACCTTGCATATATCTGTATCAATCTTTGCACATCAACTTCAGCATGTACAAGTCACGCAAGCCACAACCTTTTGAAATGGAATTTGTATTTAATTCTGAAAATGGCGTGAATGGTTTATCTGTATTATGGCCTGAAAATGTAGTGTACCCTCACTCGGTAGAAAATCTTGTTATGAACTCTGAGTGCTTAATAAGGCTTTGGTGTGAGTTGACAACTTGGTTAGTGTACCTATATTAATTATTTAGTAGGAAAGCCTGATGTGGAATCTAAATGCTTGATGAGGGTTTGGCAATGGTTATTGGAGATGCAATGCAACAAAGTTTCAGAAGTGATTTCCCATCATAATGTACTGATATATATTTTCTGCGAGGGGATAATTTTAATCCTAAATGATAAAAAAAAAATAGAAATTGGGAATAAACAGTGGATATAAAGTACCTGGATTGGAGTTTGAAGTTTTGTTGAGTTATTCACTGTGACGGAGAGGCAGAATAAGCTCAATTACCTCTTTGAGTTCATCTAGGATCATTCTCTGATGTTTGAAGAAAACATTAGTGAAAGGAATGAAGTAAAATTTAATGCTCTGTATTTATAGTTGACTTAAAAAAATTTGCTAACAAAAACCAAGCTTTGATTTATATCAGGCTTCAACCTTTGCTGTAGAATTTCTTCTTAACATAGCTAAGGTACATTTTTGTCTACTCATGTAGACAAAAAAAAGAAAAAAGGAATTATATTTATTTTTAGCTGATCCTATAGGAAGCTGTCTCTTAAGTTTCTCCTCTTTCATGTACACTATGTTATTGTGTCTGCTCTCTGCTGTATACCTAGCCATCATAACTTATTCTTAATATCGAGGTGCATTCTCACATCAGTCTACTGCTCAATACAATACTGAGTAACTCACGATAGGGATGAGGGTTGACAATTGCACCTATTTTCTTACTTCATGTTTGGCGTGGTTAGTATTATTTTTAGCGAGTTGTAAATGTCAATATCATTTAACGTATTAAACTGTTGGTCTGGTGCCAAGTGTCTTTGGTACAGCAACAGCCAAGCCATTTTCTAAATACATTTGGGGTCAACTATAAAACTCATTGAGATCTTCAGCTGGAACGCTTCTACCCCTCTGAGTTATCCTAATTGAATTCTACCACCTTTCCTTATGGCATTACTAACTGTCCTTGTTTAAATGTCCAAGCCACCTTAAAAGTTGGTCTCTACTTCTCTCATGTTCTCTTCAATTTAAGTGCGCTAACTCTTGCTCTAATAGCCTCCTTAATTTTATCCCTCCTAGTCTTGCCGCATATCCATCTTTCATTCTCATTTCCTCTACTTCCATTTTTGGTACGCCAAATAATTGGAAAATAAAGTTCTTGAAGTTAGGGCATTCATTTATTCTCTTTTATTTGTTAATTATTTTTAGTGCTTATTCATATTCGGTAGGCTTATGACAACCAGATGCAAAAATCAAGGCCACGTCATTGATGTGATGAAGCTTTTGGTTCATGGAGCCTACCCCAATCGATTGGGAAAAAGCAATATTTGCAAGCACAATTTTACGATATAGCTATTTTTAGGCAGGAAGGATAATTGCTTACTTCCATAATAGTTGCTATATGTTGGGCCTTTTACTATCTCTATACTAATAGAGAATAAATCTGCTCAAGGCCTAAAATATCTTCTTAGGATGTTTTGGCCAGTTTTCCATTTATATTTCATGAAGTAGAGAGTAGAAGCCTGAATTATTCATGAACAAGTTATTGGATTGCTTTATTTTGCAAATATCTGTGAAAAAAAAATTATGCCTTTGACATTTTTATAACACTATAATTTCACTTTCAATTTCTGCATTGCTTGAAACATTAAGAGCCATTTCCTCTGTTCGTTAATAAAAGCGGTCTTGTTTTGTTATTTTGCTAATAGTCAAGATGATTCTATCAGTATCGGTGATTGAATGTGTGCCTGCACGCTTGTTACAACTAACTAGTTGATTAAGCATCAAACTGTTTGGCTAATTATGACAATGTTATGCGTATCTTCTTGGTTGGTTAAGATTATTGATAGTGTGGTCTGCTGACCAAATTATTGTCTTTGTTGATCATTTGCATCTGTGTATGGAATCAGTGGGTGTGGGTGGATTTATTTTTGGGACAAATAATATGTATGGATGGATAAAAGAAGGTACTTGTTGTGCAGGGAAGTTGAAATCAAATGGAGCAAAATGAGACGGGATGCCAAGCTCCTCCAGAAGGTCCCCTGCTTTGTGCCAATAACTGCGGGTTCTTTGGAAGTGCAGCAACAATGAACCTATGCTCAAAGTGCCACAAGGACTTGATTTTGGAACAGGAACAAGCTCAACTTGCGGCAGCATCAATTGGGAGTATCGTGAATGGGTGCTCCAGCAACAGTGAGAATGAAGCTGTTGTTGCTATGGACTTACAACCAACAGTCATCCCAGAACAAGCGTTACCTTTGAACACAGCAGCACCCAAGGAGATGGTGAAAGGTGGTCCGAGTCGCTGCAGCACTTGCAGGAAGCGTGTTGGCTTGACAGGGTTCAACTGTCGATGTGGAGACCTTTTTTGTTCTGCCCACCGCTATTCCGACAAACATGAATGCCCCTACAATTACCGAACTGCTGGTCAGGATGCCATAGCAAAAGCGAACCCTGTTGTCAAGGCTGATAAACTGGACAAAATTTAAAAGTTGCAGGTAAAGACCAATGAGCTCCTCTCCTTTTGTTGTCCAGTACTGCACTGCACATGGCTTCTAATTAAGTTGTCTCAAGTTATAATGATATGAATGGTTGAATCTAAAACTATCACATGTAATGGACAGTAATGTGGTTAGTTATGTGCTACAACTTTTATCCACAGTATTACCGTTTTCTTCAATTGACTCTTATGAATCAATTCTGGTGTCTGGTGTTGGGTTAAAGAGTGTTGCGAGGGATAGTATGTTAGTGCCTTAATGGTGGTTTACTTGTGATTGTGGTGTAGACAGTGAAGTGAATTATGTAGGGATATGATACTTCAATAGCTGATAATTGTTGAACACGTACCACTGTTAAAGTTTTAAAGAAGATGAATGGAGTCAGAACTGGAACCTGGACTGATCATGGTGGACTTGAAAGCAAACGATGAAGTGCTCCCAAATGATCACTAGCTATGAGTGTGACGAAGTGCTCCCAAATGATCACTAGCTTAGCTATGAGTGTAACAACTTATAGGCAATGTCATATAGTATACATCTTGTGAGAAATATTATGGCTTTTATAATCTTAGCACAATCAGTGTGTGAAAGCTCTTCACCCAAAGTCAGTCAAATATATGGTACCCTCATATAGGGAGTTCAAGCGGGAACTATGTCAGAAGTGCTAGATTTCTTCGATACATTAGTATTTCAGTATTTTGTCTTCTAACTTCCAAGATAGTATTCTGAATCTCAAATTTAGAAGATATAAATTATTTGTTTTTGTTTATAACAAAAATATTATTATAAAAAATCAACGTATCATCAACGTAAATGTAAACAATGACTCAATCTTTCTCGTGATATTTTTTTAACACATAAATTAGAATTGTCAATAATATAGTCGTTACTCGCCAAAGTGTTGTTAAATTTCACATACATTATTTTGGTGCTTGTTTAAGTCTATAAAAAAAGTTTTCTTGGCTTGCACATTTTTTCCTTTTTACCTTTTGTAATAAACCTCATGTGTTAAAACATATACATCTTCTCACCATCTGCAAATCTGGGGGTGGGTTTTCGGCTGGGTCGGAACTGACTATGGTTGTCGGAGCTCCGTAGAACAGGGCGTTTGGCATGTCAGGCAAGGTGTCTGCACCAAAACACTAGCCCTCTCGTCGTCACCTCCTCTTTGTTCTTATTCGTAACGATTCTCACACTCGATTTGCTGATTGTTACTGATTTTAGTTTTGATTTTGGGATTGTGTGTTTGGAAATTGATTTGCTACTTGTTTGATTGATTAATTGAAATAATGTTTGTTGATAAAATTGATTTGCTAAATGAAGGTTGCTAGTGAACATGGAGATGGGTTGCATCTCCTGGAACGAAGAAGAATAGTGTCACTGCTGTTTTTATTTTTTGTCATTTAATTTTTAATATGAGGGTATATTGGGTATTTTTTTTAAAAATCTCAAACAATAAATTTTCCGTCAGTTTTAACAATATTAAGATTAACGGTAACAAAAAATATAGTTTACCGTATTAAACTGACTCTTAAAATAATACATCATAATAACATGGAAAAATGTTAAATCATAACGTGGTAATGTGAAAAAATATTATACTACATTGTACGGAACATAAATTATCCTTTTAACGTGCGTGATGAAGTGAGAATTTATAAGTGAATTTGGTACGAAAATATGAAAGCTGGAGGTTATGTTATAAATTATGTTTGGTAGAGAAAGTATAAAAGGAAAAAAAAGAGAGAGAGTGTGGCAAATGGACATATGGGTGTTGTGGTCAGATAGGATAGGGCGGCTTAAAGCTGAGGAGATGAGCTGCGCAACCAAATGCTTCATGTCACTTGCCATTATTATCCCGTGCCGTGGGGCCTGCAATTACCCTTTTGCCCCTCCACTGGACGCTGCCTTTTCGGAACCGCCAAAGCCGACCCACAACTCGTGCACTTGCCCGGCATGTGGTTCTCGCTCCTGTTTCGTAATTACATATTTGCCCTCCACCACGTGCTTCTTATTTCTTAATCCTCTTTCTCAATTCTAATCATCAATCACCTCTTTCTCGTCAATCTTATTCGCCCCCTCCAAAAGAATACAATATATAATGCAGGGATAATTACAAAAATCATTTTTGTAAAAAAAGTTCCCTTATTTATATCTTTTTATAAAATTTATATTTTTTATAATATGATGAAATTACTCTTAAAATTAAAATTATTTCTTTTAATCAAATTTTTTTTTTAAATTCTATTTTTAGCTACTAACTAAAACTTGTATATTCTAATTTTATAATTTAACTTTTCGGTTACATCATTTTCAAGTTAAAATTATTTTTTTATAATTATGTTATCAGAAAATAATTTTTACTTTCAGGAGTAATTTTATTATTTTTATAAAAAATTACATTTTGTAAAAAAGATAGAAATAATAGAACATCTTCTTGCAAAAATGTCAAACATGGCACATTTTTGTAATTTTCCCTATAATATACATGGGGATATTACAATTTAACACGGTGCATAATTTTGATTTCAATATATTTTAAACTATATTAACTTATTACATAGAAATTTATTTTTATATTATTTTATCTTCACGTCGTTAAAATAGACAGAAATATATTGTTTGGGGTCAATTTTTTTAAAATGGCAAAATTTTCATTATATTAAAAATATTCAAAGCTAAAATGTAGAAATTTGGCTTTGTTGCAATGGTCTTCTTCTCCTCCTCCTCCTCTTTCGTGCATATAGTCTATCTCTGTGCAAGCGTATTTGAAGCAAATTCATGCTGAAAAATGAGTTGAAGCAAGTCGGCAGCTGTTAGAGACAATTAACAACATGCAATCTCTAGATTCAGAGGCGTTCATCAAATAACTCCAGTTCCAGAGTGTGTTCGTCCGACTAGATGGGCGAAGACCGATAAGAGACGAACCTCCAAGAATAAAGGCGACGATGAGATGAGGTTTCGAGTTTCTATGGTTGGATTTCACGATAAACCTTGAACACTAGAGTCGTCAAAAGTTGCATAGCTTCCGGAAGTGATGCGATTGGATTGTATTTAGAGCGATATTTGATCCCAGTAAAGTTTATTTTCTCTTGCATTGTATTTTAGCGATCTTTATGTCACATATGTGATCACAGGTTGTTAAGTGTTTAACATGCAAAAACATGCTAGTTCGGGATCATGTTGAGCATAAACATCATTGAAATTTGCGCATAGCATATCTTGAGCTGTAGAGCTTCAAATTGGGCCCATAATAAAACAAACTGACGACAATTCAAATTTTTGGCAAACTGGTTCATGTCACACTAAGACATGGGCCCGATCAGATCTATAAATAGTCGCAGAATTGGAGCAAAAGGGAGGTTCGATCATCAGGGTTTCGGATAGAGAGTTGCAACTGGAAACATCCATGGGAGGTTCGAGGCTTGGAGAGGAGGTCGAGCACTCGTTGAAGGCGGATCGTGAGCATAGGAATTGAAGGCATCGAATATCAAGTCATGAATCGAAGAGAATTCGCCCGAATTGGCGGAATTCGACTCCACCGAATTAGGGTTTCGTTGTTCTTTCTTCTAATCTTTAAATTCTGAACTTGAATATTAAATGCTATTCCGTTTGTGTACAAGTCAAAAAACAAAAATGTCCTTAGTTTCTTTTTCAATTTTCATATGTCGTTGCATAGTAAAATTGATTTGTTCATGTGTTATGAGGAAGAAAAGAAACTTTGATTAATAACATGTATAGACAATGTGTTCATCTATGTCTCGATTTCCAATTACCATTTAGACATGGAGGTGGAGCGAATCAGTGTCTTCGT
Source organism: Geranium brycei (assembly GCA_036897365.1). Classification (NCBI taxonomy): domain Eukaryota; kingdom Viridiplantae; phylum Streptophyta; class Magnoliopsida; order Geraniales; family Geraniaceae; genus Geranium; species Geranium brycei. The sequence continues at coordinate 10,371 of JAYMTP010004880.1, forward strand.
CGCAATCCTCGGTTGTGGTCCGTGGCTCAGCGACCCATCCTGATCTCTTGTTAGATCTAGGTGTTCCTATTCTTGGTCAAATCCTAGGAAATCTTAATTCACAACCATATGAAGAACACTAAACCCAAAGAATTGTGAATTTTTGTTTGTAATAAAAACATGAAATTAAGTGTTTTAGATTTTTCTTCTTGAATTTGGGTCTGGTTAGATTTACAATTCTATAACTGTGTTTGTTTTGATTTACAATTTCAGAAGCATTGTGTTTGGATTTGAGAAGAGGAGAGAGAAGGAGAGGATATGATTTGAAGAACACGACGGTGCTCTACTTACTCCTCGTGGCGGCAGTGCAAGCCAGAGCTCCTCTGAAACTAACAGTACTAGCACTCGTCGTGGTCGACCCCTACCTTGGCGATTTGAGCACTAAGTCTGGCGTGACTCAGTCTCCGAGTTGACCAAATAGTAGAAGAAACTGTTGTCAAAAATGTGATTTTTAATTCTAATAATTTTAGAAATTCACACTGATAATCTAGAATATTGATAGAGTCAGAGCATTTTGAACTAACGGAAAAAACGTTCTTTTTATCCTTTTTTGCATCACATTGAACATGGTAGGGCTCGAAGAACTTCTCGACAAGAAGATTCTGAATCCGGTTTGGAATTTTCATTACAACCCATATGAAAACTTTAAGAAAAACACATGAATCTCAATTGAGAAATATTAAATTACTGAAGAAACAAATGAAGAGAGAAATAAGACGATACTAATGTAAGTTTAATTAAACGATGCATAAGCATATTGAGAGGGGTATAAAAATTTTCAGTAATGTGCAGGGAATATGCTGTAACAGATATTTGATGCAAATCAAACTGTGAGAATTTGAACTTAATTGCATCTCAGAAATGTTCAACCCGTATGTTGTGACATTGTATTCCACCACGTCCACATCCACATCCACGTCATAAAATAATACTATAAGAAAAAGTAAAAAAATGACGATTACCACGTCAGAACCAATCTCTAGAAAACCGCACCCGCAGTTTGGTGAGAACCAGGAGGGCATTTCCGTCAAAGAAAATAAAAAAAGGAGATACGCGTCTCCATGAGGCCCATCATATTCCATCGCCATTAACGTCCTCTCAACTTCAAATCTCTCTCTCTCTCTCTGCAATTTCCCATATCAGCAGCATGGCTCAGAGGACGGAGAAGGAGGAAGCCGAGTTCAAGATCTCCGATCCCCTCACTCTCTGCGTCAACAATTGCTCCAACACCACCACCAACACCAACATGTGCCCCAACTGCTTCAACGCCTCCTCATCGCCGCCCTCCGCCGCCACGTTCCACCAATTCTCCGCCGCCGAGAAGAAGAAGACTCCCAGATCCAGGACCGCCAAGGCTCTTCCGGTTCGGTCGGAGACCGATTCGACTCTCGCGTCGTCGAGGAGGGAGATCAACCGGTGCTCCGGCTGCCGGAGGAAGGTAGGGTTGACCGGCTTCAGGTGCCGCTGCGGCGATATGTTCTGCGCCGACCACCGCTACTCCGACAGACACGTCTGCAGCTACGACTACAAGACCGCCGGACGCGACGCCATCGCCAGACAAAATCCGGTGGTCAAGGCGGCCAAGATCCTCAAGGTCTGATGTTTGTCCAACGTCTCGTCGTAGATCGAGCTCCGATCTCGCAGTCCCTCTCAGATATGCGATTTCATCAAGAGAGATTCGACGGATTGTTTGATCGGAAATTCACCATTGAAGATCGAATTCTCTCTCTAGGTTGTTCCTGATCGTCAAGTTGATTATTTTTATTTATTCCTATGTTTGATTTCTTATTATTTGGGGATGAAATGTTATTGTGGCTTAGATTTATTTGTGATCGATTATGTGTGAAATGTTTGAATGGCATGGGAATATAAATTCAGAGGCCAGAGCGGGGTGTTCTTGTCATTCTACGTGTGGGCCCAGTAAAATGACATGTGATAATAGTGTTCTCTCGTGAGAAATTGGTGAAATATCGTGATATGTTTACTTTTACGTTGTGCATTGTCACCTGTGATGTCCAATGAGATGTGGCCACGTGTTGGACGGCATAAAGGGAGCACAAAGGAGCTGTAAGCGATTGGATGTTTTTTTTTAATTATTTGTTTTACTTTATTATATTTGCTAATTTTATTATTTGTTTAGCGAAGAGACTTGTATTTGCAACGTTAAATTCACAATTAGAATATACTGATAAAATATGCATATAGACTCAATTATTTTTCATGTATGATGGAAGTATGAAACAAGAATGGGATATAAATAAATAAATAAGATAAAAATCAACCTCAAATTTGTCAATTGGATACCACAAGTTGCCTACTTGCTGTCCAAGTCCAAGCAGCTTTGTTATATTATATTTGGAATCCAAAGCCCACTTTGCTTGGTCACCTTCACTTTGTATTTAATGTCTTTTGCAAAATAATACATGCTTCGGGGATACATTATTGGCATTTGTTGGCATGATTAATTAAGATAAACACCAAAAGGTTTAAAGTCTCAATAATTTAATCCTAAGTAAATTAGGTACATAGTATTTGGAAACAGAGTCTTTGTTTGGTGGGTGGATTTTAATTGTATTTGGGCTATAACAAATAGTGGGGTTCTTATCCCCTGAATTCAAATTGTATTTATATCTTTAATTAATACACATTATTTCTATGGTTTTACCGTTGACTGCAACCGTCCAATGAACCAAGATCTTCATCACAGACAAATTCAGATCCAATTCTTTCCCACCATTACGGAAAAAACAATTATTTTGCTTCGATAGTTGCAATATTTAGGTCAAAATTTTGTTTGCCATATCAAGAGTAACTTGTTCAATAGAGGGAGCTCAACATAGAGACCCAACAAAATTTGAGAACAACTGAATAAATGTGAAATAACATGCATCAATTCATGACCCAAGTTGAAGTGGTTGACCATGCACTTAGAAACGAAGTGTGATATATCAAATGAGGATGCATGATATACATTGTACAAAAGACAAGATACTAAATATGTAAGGGAAAAAGGAAAACAAAAAGCAACCAAAGGAAAGGCAAAGAAACTTGAGAACTAGAGAGAAGATAGTAATTGCATATTTCTTCGGACTCTGAACGAATTTGTCGATATTTTTTATTTGTTCTCCTTCTTCCTAGCCTAGCAAGTTTCACGGAATAAAAATTTTTGAGACGTCCTTCCGTCATACACAAAGGCTTGGTTTAAGTCACAATATAAGTGTCATTGTCGGTTCAATAAGAGCTCTTTAAATTACAAGTCACATTTGCTTACAAAGCTTGAATGGTTTGACCAAGTTGCACAATTCCTATAATATGTACTAGTGGCAGATCCAAAAAAAAATTTGGGAGTTGAGTTTGAATTTAACTTTCATGTACATATAAATACAAAGTGAGTCGGTTCGCGAGCCTCACAAACTCTAATAGTTTGGGTTTAAGTTTGATTCGTTTATCAAACGGTCCACCCTTGGACTTAATCTCTGCATAAATTTGCTTTGAAAATTCACAAATTTTCAATGATTAACAAATGATTTAATTTAAATAAAATATAATAGACAAATCAAAAAGTTTAATGAAAAAATATTTAACTAATACAATAATTAGTAAAAAAATAATTATAACTATGAACCTACCCTGCGCCACAATAGGCGATTAGAGTTTTGCCGATTTGGGCGACGTCTCGTGTGTCTGCAGGGAGGAGATCTATGGTAGGTTCTGGGTCGTGCAGCGGTGGGTGGCGACACCTGTGGGAGGGACGGTGGGACGGTGCGGATCTGGTGTGTCGGGGTAGGGTTGGGTCTGA
>JAYMTP010004881.1:0-14207 GCA_036897365.1 Geranium brycei
CAACCGAGTCGAGTATCGGGTCTGAGTTTTCGTACCCGACTCCAACCGAGTCGGGTACGACCCGAGCCGGGTATACCCAACCCGACTCGGTGAACAGCCCTAGCCAGAGCTGTTAATATGTTTTGATTCATAACTTAGGATGTTGAAAAGAGAGAAAATAGTTAAAATAATAAAGTGTGAATACTAGGCGCATTAAATATCTTTTTCACAAGTTATGTTGAAGGTGAATACAAAATTATTTGGTTGACAATGATGAGTACAAGGAGGTGGATGCAAGTAAATGGCACACAACACAATAATAAAAGAGATACGGGTAAAATGTTGTGCCTTGTTTTGTATGTATGGTATGACCAAAGGAGTAGCCACTTTTGTTGGTTTGTTCCGTCTATTCAAATGACCAATAGCAAATTGACAAAACATATGTTCCATCATACAAGCTATAAACAACATAATATCATGCAACGAATCATCTCTTATTGCCTTCATTTTCATTTACAAGAAAATGGTGCAAATTGTAATAGTTGGATATAGAAATATGGAAACATATTATTTTGTTAGATTGTCTTTTATAGCCTATGTCAAATTTTTATAATTTATTATTAATATATAACATTTTATCCATCAACTAATTTAATATCATGAGTGATTTTTTTTAATTGAATAAATTATTAATTTCAATTGGTATAAATTAATCACGAAGGTGTCAAATTGAAGACACTCATAAAATATGTTAGGCTTTCCTCCATCACCTTTCAAAAGATGGTAGAGTTGAAGTTTTATAATGAACCCTAATTAATTATATGAATTGTAACACGCAACAACAGAATTATTCATGTATTTAAATTACAATATATAATCTCGTGATAACATAATTATTGCTACAAAAGAATAGTTAGTTTAAACATCGAGGGATCGTGATTAAGAAAGCTTACTCATGATTAGTAAAATAATTGTTAACAGAGATCTGTGATTGCTCACTGATCTCACCTAGAAACTTAATTAATCTGTCCAATAGATAAAATTATTCTCTCAAATCTTGTTCATCCAAAACAGTAAAAACCCACCAAGTTTTGACTAAACCAAGGAGTGTAGTGCTTTGATTCTAGAGCTATTGAACATATGGAATATAATAATTATAATCGATCATTATCATTATTTGTGCTCTCTAATGATGTTAAAGTTAGATTGTTATGATGATTATTTGACCAAAATTAACATGCTTAATAAGATCACAGAAATGATGTTTCATGTGTGCATGAATTTTACACGGTACTGATTAGAAATGGGACAAGAATGCTGAAAGCAAATTAGAACGCTTTTTATGACCACCACATGGTTGATTATATATTGTATATTATCAAATATTATATAACAAATATATAAATTTTATTATTATTTAATATATGATTTTTTTCAATGTTTTTAATTAAATAAGATTTTAACATATATAATATATGTATCGGTTATCAAAGATTGTTATTCAATTATAATTACAAGTCCAAAAAGAAATGACAAAATTTGAATATGCATTTTTTAATATTATATATTTGATCCCTTAAACCGTCCTTATAAGTGACTTTTATGATTTTAATAAATTCTACTATTACATTGACAAAATTGGTTTAACATATAGGACCGCAAGTTATTAAGACAAAATTGATTTTTTATCAGTGAGACTGGTCAAAACAGCACTAATTTAGAGTATGATTTTTCCTATATTGTCTTCACAGACAGCTCCTCCTGTGCCACCTCCTCATTAGGCCGAGACACCAAATTCCTGCAAGCAGGGCAACACGTGCCTCTCCTCCTACTGTATAGAAGCTAAATAATTTGATTGATAAAAACAAAACTAGATGAGATAAAAATACATTAATAATAATAATAAATTTAATAATTATTTTATTATAAATTACACAATTTCAAGTGAGGAGTTTAATCAACTCATCATCTTTTCTTTTTATCTGAATGGCCAATACAAATTACAGTTTCAAAGTTTCCAAAATGAAATACTTTTTTGTTCATGTTGTGATGAATTAAGAGCCCGATATTTGGCCACTTTATATCTTATCAAAATCATGAGAATAGTCCTTCCCAATTGCACCACAATTCTTTAAAATACATAATGACACACTAAGCCCATCAATCAAGAATGACACAAAACCAATTGCAGCAAAAATGGAACAACACTTTAGACTGTTCTTTTGCTCTCTTTAAAGAAGTGACTTCGATTGAAAAGGGCATGAAAACATTAGTTAAAGTTGATGGATTTGACAGAACTTGGTGTCACTGTTTCACAATAAATTTATCAGTAATCATACCTACTTCTCTCACCTTGGGAACCATGAAAGTTCCCAACCTTCCAACTCCTAAATCTTCACATATTCTTTGCTTATCTACATACATAGAGAAAAAATTACTGATTAATACACTATCTCCAAGAAAATTTTATAAAAAAACAAGATTAAAGAAATTCAGTTATACATTATGCATTTTCCATTCAAAATGACAAACAACTCAAGTTCTTGTATCAAAGCTTATTAATTTAAAGTTCAAGTCATACTTGTGATTTTAAATTAATTAACTATTTAATTTACCATAATACTTAATTTTGAAGCTGATTTACAATATTTCATATGCAAACATGATTGATATTTTAGGTTTAATATTAGCCATCAATAATGTATATTTTTTTGGAGTATATTATTCAATTAATGTCACACATACTTTGCGGTCAATTTTTTTTTTGGGATTAGATCACTTTAAAGTGCTAAATTTATTTTAGAACAAATTATTTAATTAATGTCACTGTGGTCAATTTTTTTTATGACAAAACATGAAATATATAGCGAACTATTGATAGTTTAAGACTAAAATCATGTGCACTGCAGCTCTTATTCAAAATGAAATTAAGAATTGGTGTTGCTCTATATACATATATATATGAGAAAATATATCATATACTATCACACACTTTGTTAATGACAAAATGATATTGTAAATTTTGATTTTTTATATAAAATGTGTGTAAATGATAAAATTACCCTTAATATTAAAAATTATTTTTTAAATAAAAATAAATATTTTAAAAGTTCTTCTGAAAATATTTTTAACTAAAATTTTTAATTTAAATTTTAGTTAAATTATTTTTATGTTCAAAAATATAATTTTTAATATAAATACATACAGTTTACATAAAAAAATAAAAGTTTACAACATATTTTATCATTAACAAAATATATGACATGTTCTCGTAAAAATATTTGCTATTTTCCTTATGTATAACTATTGTAGTATTTGGTAAGTTTATTTATTTACATACACTTCATATATAAAAAGCTAGAATAATAAGATAGTTGCTGCTGTTGTTCCTTTTCTCTCTGTAAATTTTCGTCCAACCAAAAAGCAGCAAAGTTTAATTAGACACTATATGGCAGAATCAGAAAAACATGTATATTTGTATCAGTTTTCACAGTAAAAAAACATCATCATGTATGTATATTTATCTGCCACATTCTGCTGCAGGAATGATCAAGATCTTCTCAACTCTCTGATACCCCACTGAATTTTAACTAAATTTGCGCAATCCAGATAATTCAGTAATTAAGTTTATGATTATACTGGTTTATTAGTGATTAGGTTTATCATTAATTAGTGATATGATTAAAGAGACTTTATTTGTTCACCTTTTTGTTGAGACAGTATATGGGAAGCAGAAATGATGTGCATGCCCTGTGGATTTGCAATAAAATAGCATAATCATTCATGTTATTAATGTCTGTCATCTTCATTTCTGCATTTCTCCATTTTCAGACAAACAATAGAGAACATGCCAATTGTGAAAACCAAACAACTCATTAATGATGATTCAAGTAGTGCAGATCAACAAGCATTAATATATACAGGAGGAGGGCTATTAGGGTGAAAGCCACTTCTTCTCATCCAAATTAAGAATTAAGTCATTAGATTGATAAAGTAAATGAACGAGATTAAGCTAGAATTCATGGACAAATATCTGGTCAGAGGCCGAATAATCATCTTTGCCTCGGGTCTAGTCGTTTCGTTCGTTTTCTTTTCATTTTCAACATTCTCTCTTCCACTTTTATATGTTTATTTTTGTGCAATGCCATTTTTATGGCTGACAATTTGTTTTTCCCTTTTCGGAATCTCATGATTTTCTTTAATTTTTATAGTATAGATGTTTATTCGCTGATAAAAAACGTCATTAATGATAAATAAATTTAATTCATTTTTACATGAATTACATATGATTTACACTGAGGGGTTTAGTCTTGGTGTCTATGTTTTCAATCAAACTGGCTGATTTGAGTTCTTAGATTTCACCACAAAAATAATTTTCACCAAATTACATTTTTCACTAAAAAAATGTAATACTTTTGTAATTTTTTAATTAGAAAATGTTGACGATGTTTGCATTATTTCATTGTCTCCTTTCCCTGAAACCCTAGTTCTAGATCAAGCGGATTTTTCTTTGACCATCACTCTTCTTAACACGCTATTATCGACTTCCTTCTTCAGTGACAAGCCATTGTCGTTTTGTGGCATGCCAACGATAAAAACTAGCAAGCACGATTGGAAATTTATTCTTAATTACTAAACAGGGCCGACATAGTCATGATTGAGACCTAAAACAAAGTTTCCATAAAAAAGAAGATAATATATATTATTAGGTCTTTATTTTTAGACCCAAGTCTTTATTTTGAGATATTTTTTTAAAATGGCATAAATTATTATTATATTTGGGCTTATTTTGGGTGGGTCTAAAACATTTACCTTATGTGTCTTACCCAAGAGCCGGCCCTATTATCAGACTAACTCTATTTGAGTTAGTTGAGTATACATACACACCAAACTAACACATTGTTAGTCGGGTATGCTCAAGCATACTTGACTAGCATTGGTACTGTTAGTCGTGTATTCCCTAGCATATGAGACTAACCCATGTAATCCAAATCTCCTCGGGATTCCCACAGAGCTTGTGGCATATTGGTTCAACTCTGGAGCTCCCGATTCGATGAAGCTCATCTATGATCCTCGTTCATTGGAGCTCCGCTCGTGTTGTCCCAAAAAATTATCGTCGATCTGTTATCGTCACCATTTTCGGCATGCATTGAGATGATGTCGTGTTGACGTCATCACCCGAATATTTGTTTATTTTTACCCTATTTTAAAAGAAAATACTCATTTTGCAAAAAAATAAAAATATTTATTGCAATAATCAAAATAAATAATTAATTAAAAATAAAGCTTTTGCAGCAAGAAGGTAGTAAACATAAAGGTGAGGAAGCAAAGCAAGCAAGCAAGCAGTATATATATCTTTTGTGCACATCCCTAGAGAGATGATGAGAGTGAGTGAGTTGATAAGAAAGGTCAATCCAACTTTTTTGAAATATAATTTCTATCTTGTCATCTTCCTCCCTTTTCTTTTTCTCCCCTCCCCTCAGCTCAGCATGTGATTTTGTTTTCTCAAAGAATTGAAGGTGATGAGAGGGATAGGAGTGAGTGAGTTATTTCCCATCATCATCATCATCATGCATCAATTCAATTCAATACCTGTGTCTGTGTGATCACTGAGCTCTACCATTCATGGCTGTACTTGTTTTCACTGTTGAAACCTTCTGTTCCTCAGCCAATTCTGTCCACCTCCAATATTCCTCTACACTATGTGGGACTCATATTGCCTATGCCCCTCCTCCTCCTCCTAGTAAACACCAAGTAGCTATGTAGCAACCTTACCAAGCAACATCAAAATTTAAGAAACAAAAAGAAAGAAAGTGAAAATGTACTATATATATGGTAGCAAATTAACCAATCCCAAACTCTCCCTCTTCCTTCTTCAATCTTCACCCACAAAGGTTTATAACAAGACCTCAAATAATGAAAAATATATCACAAAAAATCCAAATTAGTTATAGCATGATATCATGAGATTGAGCCCTATATATATTTTTTGTTTTTTTAAAAAGAAATATATAAGTTAAAGGTCTTGCTATAAACCCTTGTTATTGTCCTCTGACCAATCAAAGAGACTGAACTGGTCCTCCAAGGCCTTGTTATGATCTTTCTTCTCATGATCAGTACTAGTGAAGCCATGTGTGAACAAGAGGTGGAGAGGGTCAGCCTCTATCTCGTCCAAGTCCGCGAAGAAGCTGTCCTGTTCAGACATGTCCGGCAATGCCGGCCTGTAAGAGAACCCGTCTTCAGCCTCCTGCTGCTTCTCCATGTCATGCATCTCCTCCTTCACCGACGCGACCGTCGACGAGCTCCCGATGTTGCTCGGAGAGGCCGCGTGATCGCTCACTTGCTCTTCCTTGGACGAGGTGGCCATTTTGAGGGGGTTGGAGTTAGCTGATGATGAGTTGTTGTTGTTGTTGTTGTTGTTCTTGGATGGTTGAGACCTCGTTGACCCGGCAAGAGCATTTCTCTGAGTCGGCCATGGATGATTGTGCTCTGATGTGTATGTGATCACCAGCATGTTCGGGTCCGTCCGGCTCCGCTCCACTTGCTTCCTAGCCGAGCAACCTTTCGAGCTGCTGCACCTGTAATATCCCCTGAACACACAATATGACACGGTATTACATTACATGCTACTAAGACACACCAGATTGAGAGATTAACTGTAATAATAAATGATCACATATATAATATGATACATGCTACTTGGACAGACCTGAGACCATCCATATTACATGCCATTTACATGTTACTAAGACAGACCAGATTGAGAGAATTCATATGATGTGATAACAGTGTTTATGAAACTTAATATTGATTAATATAAAAAATGTGAATGGGTGAGAATCCGAAAGAGAAGAGGGTAGTTAAATATAGTTAACCTGGGATAAGGAGAACCTTTGATGGGTTTCTGACCGTACTTGCGCCATGCCCACAGATCAGAAGGAACAACCTCTCCAGTGGGCCTGCTGTTTGCAGAGGCTGGTGCTGGTATACACACCACCTTCTTTGCTTGACTCTTTCTGCACCCACACACACATTTTAAATATTGAATACAAGAAAAACATGGATGGAACCAATAAACCTCCTATGAACCCACTTCACTGTGCCTAGTATATGTTACTGAAAGTGATATGGCATTGGAACACATAGTCTTATAGCTTTATTCAGGTGTGCTGTAGCAATTCTCATAATTCAATGAAAGCTAAGTTACAATGAATGAAGCTGCTTTTTCATGTTTGAAACAAACCCGTCAGACACAACTAGCCACAACTAGCCAGTGTACTATGTTTCGGGGAAATAATTGTGATCTGGACTCACTCTAGCTATACTCATATATTATTATAAACCCTATTGATATTTTTCACACCAATATATACTTGAATCACCAGCTGGTGATCTGATGATATCTGCATCATTAAATTCTGGTTAAAATTGAGTGATTTTAATGCACGTTGGTTCATTAATTCATGTCACCAATTCTCGATGCAGAGGCGAATATATTACACATGTAAAACATATATTATAAGTATTAAAATCCGAGTTACCTCCGCTTGATACCCGGATTCCGTGGGGACGAGATCTGTGGCGATGAGTTTGCATTAATCATACTGTCCCCGCTAGCGCCCACCACCGGAGATCCGCACGGCGACACGGCCAGCTTCCCAGTAGAGATCTGAAGCATCCTGGAGAACCTGTTGGGCTTCATGATGACGTGATCGTCATCGAAGATCTTGGGACCGAGAATACTGTTATTAGGAAAGTGAGGGCTGTCCTGAAGAAGAGCTGCTGCCCCGGTGGGGGCGGTGGCAGGAGCGGTAATATTTGGAATACTCATGTGCTGCGACGAAGGGGAAGTATTGAGGGCGAACAAAGAAGAGGCGGAGTGGAGGAGGGGATCCCGCATGTTGGAGAAGGGGTTTCCGAAGCCGGCGTGGAGCGGTGGAATGTTGTTAATGATGGGGTCATGGAACATGTTCATGTCCGTACGGTGGTCCACGGACATGGGCTCGGCGGCGGCTGGGAATTGCCAGTCGTCGGCCTCCCCGGAGGAGACGCCCCCGCCGCTGGCTCGGACTATGTCGGTCAAGTCGCCTTGGTAATTATCCATATATCTTGGACCTGATCCAATTGCACATAATAACTAGAACAACAAGTACATGAGTCTCCAGATATTACATACAGAGACTCAACCTGATATGTATATAAGAGACGTAAAGGGCATGCAAAATCAGATCAAGAATCAAGAAAGAAGCAAGAAAGGTTTTAGGTTGAGGGGAGGGAGATGGAGAAGAAGGGGACGCTGACTTTTCATACAAAACAAGACAACAACTTGTATAAGAATGACAGAAATTAAACAAAATATATATGTTTTAAATTAATGGGACGAGATAGAAGAGAATATTATATTAACAAAAGACCTTTCTATAAGTCTTTTTTTTGTTCTTGTAATAATTTTAAAAGAAAATGGCATTTTACACTAGTTATACATAAAGAAGTGATGGGGATGAAAAGAGGCGGCAAGTAGCCGCATTTCTCGGAGAAGCGCTTCCAAATGGGCCATTCCCATACCCCACTTTTATTTCATTTCGAGCCATCTTTTTTATTTTTGTGATTTAGAAAAATATATGATTACAATATTAGTATTTATTGGGTATTTACTATTGGTAAATGTTGTGTTATGATATTTAGTAATGTTTTCTTTGTGCCACCAATCCCTAGCTAGTTGGGTAATAGAGTATGAACATGGACCCAACTCTTTGGCGTACCCGCCAAATCAAATACTATAAACTACATTAACATTTATTAAGTATAGCCATCTAATTTTTAATATCTCCCTAATTTCGAAATCATTTATTTTCTTTTGATTGACTTTTCAAAAGTCTCTTCTAGGAATTGATGCCAACAATCAGTCATGAGTCATCCACGTATATATGTAGCATGTTTTGATTAATCTCCTAATCTCGTAATAAAATGTGTTAGTATAATGTTAAGAAAATTAATATATGATTGTAGAATTTTCCATCTTGGGATTTTTTCTCATACTATCATTTATGATTTACGGTCTCAGCCCACGACCAGTTTTGAATCCATTTTTTCAAAGCCAATTGGGAAACTTTAAGCTTTCCATCCAAGTCCATGGTGAGCGGATCCAGTTTTTAATTGATTGTTTAAATTAAATTTAAATTTAAAGTTTGTCTCGTTGAATCTGTTTGAATTAAATTCGAATTTAAGGTTGCTCTTGTTAAATAAATGAGTTGGGTTTAACCTTAATTTTAAGGCTTACAAACTAACCTGTTTAGTATTTAATTAATTAATTTAATAAGATATTTGTAATAAAATAATTACATGAATAAAATTGCATGGACTTAGCTCATTTAATATTTAATGAATTATAAATTTTTTGTTCAACCTAAATTTGACATTATAGTAAAAATTAAACTTTTGGAATCGAGTTGAGCCGAGTTTGAGTTTAACAACTTTATTTCGAGCCGAATGCAAGATTTGTTGAATATGCAACACTATTTTCAAAAATAGATCAAGACCTTGATAAATTGAGGCTTGATTTGACTCGTTTACATCATTACTTATGTTTTCTTAAGGCTCAGCTCACCTCAGTTCTAAACAAGCTATGCTCCAGCTCCAAAATAAATTGTTAAACTCAAATTGGTTCAATTTCTTTAGTTTTAAATTTTAATCATATATTTATTAGAGTTTTAATTAAAAAGTTATACTCAATTAAACACTGCATAAGTATGACATACATTTTTTTTGAGGAAAAGTATATCAAACATTTAATACATGATAAACATGAATTTTGTGACTTCAAACCCACAATGTCGACATAAAGAAAATTACAAAAAGAAGATTGTTTTTGTCCACCAAAATTTAAGTCTTAGTGTGGGTTGACTTATTATTATTAAGTGGGTTGACTTATTATTAGGTGGGTCGTCTCTCTTTTCCATTCCAAATAAAATAGTTAATTGAGGTCATGTAAATATATATGGAAACGATCTTATCTTAAACAATATGATTGAGTTTGATAAAACAGTAACAACCAAACTTCACTTCCCACGATAGCAAGTAGCTAATAATGCAGTCACTGCCCACTAATTAATGACATATTTGTAGTTTAAAACAAAATGACAAAAATATTTGATTATTAGTGGACGATAAATATGCTTAATTTAGCCTAAAAAGTTGTTGATTTTGAATATATGACGAGACTTTTATGCATTAAGTATTGTATATATGGAACTATCTGTGCTAGTAAAAGTTAACAATACTCAATTATTTTATTATGTTACATGTCAGAATGATTAACGACAAGTTTTAGTTTTAAGACTCTTCCTAAAAGCTAATTAATTATATGTACTTTTTATGTTAAAAGTGCTTTAGAAGTGTTGAAAGGTCGTGTGTAAGATCAAAACATAGATCGAGACGTCCTATCTCTTATGGATGTTGCGGTTTAATAGTTCTTAGTGATGTCTCCTAATCATTAATCATTGAAAATTGTTTAAGTTGAAAATACATATGTATTAATATTATTATCATATTAATATGTATTACAACAACTTGCGGTGACATGCAATTTGGAAGCCCCTTTATTTCTTTCTTAAAATAACTATTTTATTAAGTTAAATTTACACACATTCGTCACTCCCAAAGCGTGTCCGCTTTTTTTGGTGAGTGATGATGTATGGTTTAACCCTAAATTGCACGTGGTTGTTTTTCGACACACATGTGTGTAGAGTTTTTCTCTCAAGTTGAGAGCGTTTGCTTTTGTGGTGTTGTTTTTCAGTGTGCAGCGGTCTTGGTAAATGTGTACAATTATAAGTGAGCTTTGTTAGGTTTCGGGTGCTAGGATTGACGATTTTCGCAAGTTGTGACAGATTTTCACCGGAATCAGAGAGGGAAAGGTAGGGTTCGTCCTGGGCGATCCTGCGTAAGGCGTTCTGCCGGTGGTCGATGGCCGTGGTGACTCGGGGGAGCAATTTTGGACAGCGGAATCTAATCCTTGTTTGCATGGTTTTTTCATCTAGTTCGATTGGTTTGTTTTCCCGGTGTTCAATCCATGCTTGATGGCTCAGTACTGGGAGGGACCGGGGGTTCTCTGGCGTCAATGGGCTGATCCTGGTAAGCACGAAGAGTTTGGAGGGCTTGGATTATTAAAGATTCGTGATTTCTTTAGAGATGTCGATCGCCATCGTTGGAGTAGGGATATTGATTGCAGGGTTGATCGAGAAAGCTTGTTTAATGCGTTCTATAGTAGGATCACGAGGTTTCTCCATCCATTCGAGGTGGAGGCCGTGACGATGCATAATGCTAACTGGCTCGAGTCGATTTGTCTACGGTGTTATCAAGGAACCATGTTTAAAGCGTTCTACAACGGGATTATGGGGTTTCTCCATCCAGTCGAGATGGAGGTTGTGGCTCTGCATGATGCTAAGTGGGTCGAGTCGTCTTGTCTCCGATCTGTGATCTTATTGGTTCAACGTTTTATTACTACTATGTTTGCTACCAAATCGTGCTTGAATGCGATGTTAGCCAAATTTGTTGTTAGCTGCTCGGTTTCAGGGGTTCAGGTGGGGGTATTATTGTCTAACTGAATCTTGTCGTTGTTATACTCGGCATGTAGCTAACCTTTGTTTGTGTAATAAAGTTGGATGTCTTTTTAAAAAAAAAATAATAACTATATTATTTTTTAAAACATTGATGTTTTAACATAAATGGTACATATTTATAAAAAAATTCAAAAGAAATGGTACATATTTATATATATTTTTTTGAGGGAAAAACACTGACATATTATTAAATTATAAAGCAAACTAACTCGGGATTATACCGGACAACTAAAGCATCAGATGGTGGGACAGACCCCGCGCCATGATCCCAGCTACTGTTAGTTAAAACATACTTTAGTAAGTCACGAGCCATGAAATTACAAAAAAAACTAGCTAAATAAAGGATAGCGCAACGACATGCCTCTTGCAACCTCGCGACCTCCACCTCGAATGGGTTGAGACTCTCCGCAAATTCATTACAAGATCCACCCCGAGAACGACGAGCAACATAAATAATTATTTTTTACTATATTTGTTGATTCATAATTATAATTATTTCTTACTAATAATTATTTATTAGTTAACTATTTTTCGTTTTTCGTTAAAAAATTTGTTTTGTCTATTATAATTTAATAGTTATTGAAAATTTGTGAATTTTCTAGGCAAAGTTAAGTTCAAATCGAGTCAAAGGGTAGATTGTTTGATAAACGAATCAAACTCGAGCTCAACCAACCAACCTATTAGAGTTTGTAAGAATCGTGAACCGACTCACTTCGTATTTATATTTTTTTGTATGAAAGTTAAATTCAAACTCAACTAAAAAATAAATATTCAAGGTCTAATTAGTTTTTGTTATCTGCATTTAGCAATTATTTTATTATTAAAATTAGTGTCTTTTAATTAATTATATTATTAATTTAATTAAGTTTTTTAGTATGAAATTTTGCCCCCTTGAAAATTTCTTTGGATCCGCCAATAATGCAGAATAATATTATTAGTATTAATAAACCCTAATACCTAACTTAAACCCTAATGAGTTTAACTTAATAGAAAAGGTACCACAAATATAAAGTATAGATATAGATTATATTCTAATATTCTAATAGCCCTTCAAACTCAAATTTGTTGTAAACTGATTTGAGTTTGGAAAGACTTCATATCTTGAATATATTGGGTATCTTGATTTCGCCTACTTGGACGGGCTGGAGCCGGGATCACCAGAGCGTCAATCTCACTCGTATCGACATCAGCTACGCACGTGATGACCCCGACCTCGCGGCCCCTCTCCAAGTCCACGAGACTCAGAGATCCTCCGGCTTGGACCCCAAGGTCGCGTCCATTTTGGGCCGACTCTAGGGGGATAGAGATTGTTTGCATCCATTAGGGCACTCATGCTGATGTACAGGTTTCATCTCTAAACTTTTGGGTCTTAGGTCTTGGGCCTTGTAATGGGCTCAGCCCATGAACCAAATTGGCTTTCTTGTGGCCTTTCACTCTAAGTTTTGGAGGTGCCGTCTTATTTGTGCCTCGTACGTGGGCTAAGTTCACATCAATATATTGAAGTTTTTTTTACCTCAATTCCAACTTTTAAATCAAATTGCGTGTCATTTTAAACTCCACCTTTAGTAAGCCTAATTTTCTTCCTTAATTTAATCTTCATTATAATGCCACGTTTATCTTGGCTTCCATGATAATTGTGTATGAAAAAGAAGAAACAAAATGTTGTTACAAACCCACTTATACTCCACGTAGGTATAGCTTGGTCCCACTTTTGCTTAATTAGGTGGCTCTCTTGGCCAAACACTTTTTTTACTAATATAGGCTTGGCCGAACATTATTTAAAGTATTCGAAAGGTTACAATAGGTTTAGGATATGTGATCGAATATTCATGCAAGAAACTATACATGTCACTTTCTAACACATGAATATTGTTATTTTACTCTTCGTGCATGGTCACCCTTCTTGTTTTTATATACATAATGTCCATACAAAATTATGTTTTTGGATCGCACGTGAAAAACCTAGATTAAATGTTTATTAACACTTGTAATTAATTAATAGCTATATATGATTAATTATTATTTATCATTTCCATTAATTCTTAGGTTGGGATGTACTTTTGTCACTACTTGTCAAACGTTTTTCTCAACTATTAAATGACATATTTTTCTAACTGTACAAGATAAGATTCTACAAACATTATTATCTTTCCACAACCATTATCATATTGCACCTTCATGCGATAGTAAAAAAACTCTATCGGCTATACCTATATAGCCCGCACATATTGACAATGTACATCGACTGTATAAATATCATAACAAACACATTTTGGTAAAGTTAAATGTGTCGGTCTTTGAACCTCAAGCTAGTCGGTCGTCTTGCCCGATGCATGCCTAAAATGTATTGACAACTTTTTGACTGACCTGAATTCGATCGTGTGATTTATTTTCTTATTTGAATTGTGAATCTCAATAACGTGTTTAGGCTTTTTTTATGCACAGAAAATATCAGTAGATAGATACATAAATAGTTAAATATCAATTAGATATACCGTAATTATGAATTTACCTAAAAAAATTTAAACTTGAAGTGCTTGCTCGACAAATCCCAATCGTGTGGCCACAAAAGTCTTTTGGGGATGTTGCGCCTGTTGGGAGAAAAACGAA
>JAYMTP010004882.1:0-14204 GCA_036897365.1 Geranium brycei
CAAATCGGCCCGCTCTGATACTATGTAAAACTGGGTTGTACATATCAGGCCGAGTTCTACGACTAAAAGCTCAAGCTATTAGTTGGGTTTGACATTTTTCTTTATATACAACCATTTGATCTTTTTTTTTAATGTGCGACTTTATATTCTCAACAGTTGTAACTATATAAAATATAAAATTAACTTTTTAAAAATAATAAGAATAAAAACCTGAAAATTCATAATAGTGTTGACGATTGCATTCACTAGTGGAAATAAAATGTATTTTAAGATTAATACATGCCGTACCAACATTATCAACTTGCGATTCTTTATACCCTCTTGAAATTAGTTTATGTGAGACAATATTGTTGAAAATACTCCAAACACATCATGTGGAAATGAAATGCTTTGTAAAAGACTTCACATGGAAATATCTCCCAACTCTATCATTACATAAATTCTTCCTCATCCATTTCTATATCCAACCGCCAACAGTTTCTTTCAACCATATTTCCCATTTTCTTTTATTTAAAGTTGACTTGTAATTTCAGCATAAAACACATGATTTATGGGTGAATTATTATTAAAATAATTTAAATTTGGGATAGTAATATTATTCTGAAATTAATTTGAAAATATAATATTTCTTTTGAATTATATCATATTCTTAAATTTACTTTTTAATCTTTTTCCATTTTAATCATAGCCTGGTTCAAAATTTAGACATTTTCATTAATAACAAAAATGTCAAACTGTTGTGGTGTCCACTCAACAACTTGAAAATAAGAGGTAAATAATAAACATGATAAAATTCAAACAAATAATAGGTTGTCCGAGAAAAAATTCAACGAGGATGTAGGAAAATCCAGCCACATTCTGGGCCCCACCTGACACAAATAAAGTTTAAAAACATTATTTTTCCTGAAAAAAGATTAAAAAATAAAAACAGACGAAAGAAATGAAAAAAGAGAAACTGACGTGTCACCTGCGATCGATCATACGGTTCCTCTTCTTCTGGACATCTTTGAGAATATTCAAAACACTCTTCTTCTTCATCTTCTCTTCTGTAAAGATCAAGGGACTGTTAGTTCTGGAACCTCTCAATTACAACAGGTCAGTTCAACTGTGTTCAATTTAATCTTTTGTGCTTTGTTTATTCGAAGCCTTTTTTTCTTAAAGTTTCGATTTTTTGAACTAATTAGTAAAATTATGTGATGGGTTGTTACTGATTGGCACATTCCAGTTCTTAAAAAATGAATAAGCCTTTTGTTTTTGAACAACCAAACTGGTCTTCTTCTTCAATTTACCTATTGGGTTTGGTTTCTCAGTAATTTCTCGCTTCTGGGTTTGTTCTGAGACCATTTTCTGCGTGTAACTGAGCTGGGTTTCTTTGTTCAACTTATATAATTCATTTTTTGTAGTTTTATTCTTATGGATTTGAGTTCTTGGATACTGTTTCTAGTATTTGTGTCTTAAAGTGTTATAGATTGTGCAATTGCTGTTTTGAGTAAAAAGAAAGGGTTGGTAATTTTCAGCTTGTTGGGGGAATTGGGCTCTTCAAGTTTGAATCTTCAGAATTGATTTTGATGATGATCTTGATTATGTGATCTGGGTCAAAGGAAGAATTTAGAGTTCAATTTTAGCTGATTAGGGTTCTTTTTCCCTCTTCCTAATTACTAGTTCTTGTAAATTTGTGTAGTTGTCTGCTGAGACTTATGATTGGACTTTGAAATTAGTATTTGGAGTCACTTGTGTGGCCCTAGAGATCCAATTATTGGAGGATGTATGCGGTGGGTAGGCTCGGCAGCTACATCTCTCGGGGCGTGTACACTGTATCCGGCCCCTTTCACCCATTCGGTGGAGCTGTCGATATAATAGTTGTTGAACAGCAAGACGGGAGCTTTAAATCATCGCCTTGGTATGTCAGGTTCGGGAAGTTTCAAGGGGTTTTGAAGTCGAGGGAGAAGGTCGTCACCATTAGTATTGATGGCGTTGAAGCCGATTTTCACATGTATTTGGATCATAAAGGGGAGGCTTACTTGCTCAGGGAGGTGGATAGTGATGAAGAAGAGGAATCTGGGTTATTTCCTTTATCTTCGAGGGAAGAAACAGATGGCCAATCCCAGAACGGCAGGAGGCCGTTGAAGGCCAACAGTTTCAATATTGATGTAGTTGATTCAAATCCGGAGACTAAGATTGATGACAAGGCTGTGACTAGGTCTAAGTCCAGTCAGTCGCGGTTCCTGGGTATTTTTGGACGGAAGGCGACGAAAGAGGAAAATCTTCATGAAGGTGATGATGGGTCTAGTGTCGTGAGGGCAAATTCATTAGAGCGCGCTGAGATTGCAGCCGATCTCTTGGAGCTGCAGTGGTCTACCAATCTTTCTACTAAGAAGAAAACAAAAGGTAATGTTTCCAACTCGTCTTCTCTTGGAAAGCTGGATGGCGAGGTCGATAAAGATTTGCAGGCTTGTGATGAACGAAGCTCAGATCAAGTTGTTGAAACTCCCACAGTAGGTGAAAGTGTGTTAGCATACGAATGTGAAGTTATATCCGAAATATCAAGAGCCGTTAGTGAAGCATGTGTTGGTGATGCTGATCACGATGACATTGCAAATAGTGCAGTCTCTGAGATTTCTTGTATTTTAGAAGAATGTGAAATGGCAGATAGCCCAGTAATTGGATTGAATGATTCCAGAAAACAAACTGGCGAGACACTGCACCTTGTCAATGGAGGAGGCGAGGAGCTCTACATTCATACTAAAACACTGCCCAGGACAACTTCCGGGGATTCGGGTCGACAAGTTGAAGACGAAGATATAGTTGTGGATGAAAGTATCGATTATAGCCTCCAATATAAACTGGCTTCTGGTGAGGAGTCTAAAAAAATAGACAGTGATATTGCAACCTCAGAAAGTTCAGAAGAAGAACAATTTGTTATTGGCGACCTTGAAGATTACAAACTTGGCGGAGCTGAAACTGTGGCGCCAATTTCTCCAGATCATCTTGATAATGAAAATCATCATTCTTTCAGCCTTGAAGGCACTGAAGCAGTGCACGAGTCTGTCAGTACAAGCTACATGTCCTATTCATCGCCAGGCAAGTTTGTTAGAGAAAATATATCAATTGACATTGAAAACCCAGTAGGCACGTCAAGAGTGATATCTAGTCCCATTAGCATCCCAATAACTCCGAAGACTCCTGGCGAGCAAGTTGGGCAGCTGGGAGAATCAATGCCCAATATGTGGTTTAACATTGACAATTTAGATGAACATAACGGTGTTTCTCTTCCTTTAAGCCAATCTTTGGATTCGAATCCCCAATCCTTGAAGTGGACATTCCTCAGCAAAGATGATAATCGCTTGAATTCAGATACACGAAGCGAAGAACAATTAGCAAAGAAGGAGCTGAATAATGAAGATACTCAGACTCCAGGAGAGCTGAACTCTTCCTCTGCTAGTCCCGACGTTGGTAAGGGAACTTGAATACACAATGATTTACTATATTCGTTTATAGTTGAGTAAATGCTTCTAATTTGGACACTGGAATTAAATTATCTAACTCAATTGCATATTTTCAACCAACCCAAGACATTACTTGTTTTTTTTACCTTACGGCTTTCATTAGTTATCTTATTTTGAAGATCACAAATATCATATTTAACAATCTGTGTTTATTTCAACTTCATTCCTACCCCCCTCCGGATTTCAAATATATCAGTTCTTACAAATAGTACAATGTGCTAGTTTTGAATAGTTGAAACTCTTTAAAGTGTCTGAATTAATGTTATAGCAAAAAAAAAGCTGTGGAAAAGGCTGTATGCTGTTTGGTACTACTGTATTTTAGCAGCAGTAAAAAAATTGTCAGTGTTTAGTAAGAGCCGTGAAAAGTGCCGTTGGCATGTAAGTTACTTCATTAGATATGATAGGGGCAGGAGTCAAGTACACGTTGTTGAAAAGCATATCATTTATGTGTACACCATATACAATGATTTTTTTGTACCTTCATTCTTCTACACACTTGTTAGTGAAAGATGATAGTTGTGAAAATTAGTAGCATTTACTTCACACGGAACTCAGGTAAACATCTTGTGTTAGGGATAGCTTCATTTGGAGACGAACAAAATTTTGAATCAGAGAGCACAATAGCTGTTGACAGAGTTGAGCACCCTAGCGAAGGAGATCCTTCAAAACCCACTTTGGCTTCTAATGGGAGTTGGAAGCTTTGGCCTTTCTCTTTTAGGAGATCAAGGTCGGGGAAGGCTAAACAACCAGCTCTCAGTGACGCCAGAATTGTTGATGCTGAGCTAGTTACAACAAGCACTGCTAGCACAGATGAAAAAAGAGATGAATTTAGATCCAAAAGGTTTAAAGAGATGTTTAGGGCAATCACACCAACATCTGAGCAGCTGGCGGCCTTGAATCTGCGTGAAGGGAGGAACACCATAACCTTCACATTCAGAACTGGAATGCTTGGAAATCAGCAGGTCATATATTGTTGACTCTTCTGCCCAAAATTCCTTTTTTTGCTTGAATCTTCTTCTTTCCGTTTTCTGATTTCTCCTTAACATTCTTGCTTCATATTGTGTTGCAGGTTGATGCAAGTATTTATTTGTGGAAATGGAACACTCGAATAGTCATCTCAGATGTAGATGGAACCATTACCAAGTAACAATACTATAACTTTTAACTATCAAAGTGATTTTTTCTATTATACAATGTATCTAAAGGTGATCATCTGCTAGAACGCATTGTTAACTCGTGTAGTTTTAATTCTTTCATGTTTATGTTACTATGAAATGTGAAAAAAGAATTGTGTTGAATTCCTAAATATAATAGTATTATTGCTGAATACTTGATAGTAAATTACAATAGGAGGTTCATTTATATAGGGAACAAGAGGAAACTTTTTTTTTGAAGGTTGGAACAAGAGAAAACTTAATACTAATAGGTAAAAGTAAACCCTAATATTACTAAATATTATAACACATTTTGTTAATTAGTTAGACAAAGCGATGAAATTTACAAGCCAAGAAAAGTACAAATTTCCTATCATAGCATAAAGAAGTGTGTTGAAATCGGGATTTCTTATCCACGTGTCTAACCATCCTTATTTTGTTTTGACCATATAACAGATCAGACGTTCTAGGTCAGTTTATGCCTTTGGTTGGGATGGATTGGTGTCAAATAGGAGTTGCTCATCTCTTTTCAGCTATTAAGGTTTGTCATTTATCCTCTCTGTAAAATGTCTGAGAAGTTTAACTTTTCCATAAGGATAGACACATGCCATAAACTTCTTGTAAGTCCCTATAGCACCTTAAAGAAACAATTATGGGGAGAACTCCATAATTATATTTACATTTAAATACCTTATTTTAGAAATGCAATTCATTATTCTTTACAGAACGAAATATTTTTCTTCACATGGTGTTTGTCATGGTAATGAGCTGCGACAATGACATTCTACGACAAATATCTTCATGTCTGCAGGAAAATGGGTATCAATTGCTTTTTCTAAGTGCACGTGCTATTGCCCAGGCCTATCTTACGAGGCAATTTCTTCTCAACATTAAGCAGGTTAGTGTAGAGAACTGCCTATCAATCCTTGAACTAGCCACTGCTACATGCAGAAAAACTTTTCTGTTTATTTTTTCTATTTATTCCAATTTCCCATGTAGTGTTAACAGTTTTTTTCCCGTGCATTTGAAGGATGGGAAGGCTTTGCCAGATGGGCCTATTGTTATATCCCCAGACGGTCTTTTTCCTTCTTTATTTCGAGAAGGTAACTTGAACCTGTGTTATTTTATGAAGTTATTATACTTGCTCTAATGATCTTAACAAAATATGCCATCTAATATACTTGCTGGTTGGAAGCCCTTTGATTGTTAGGAATGGCATTTATGCGTACAGTTGATGCATAACTTCATGATAATTTTAAATGCTCCACAAATTCTACTCTAATATTTCTACAAAATTTATTGGTAGCTCATTATATCGCAAGCAATAGTTTGCTTCCGATTATAAGGCTTTTAATTTTTGTTAGTGCATAATATTGTTAGGAAACATAATAGTTAAATGTGCATAGTGCATTACAAATTTCTGGAATTTTGGACACCCATAATTAGCAAATAGAATACGGGTTTCCGAATAGCGTGTGAGGTATTTGAAACTTATCTGGGAAGACTGGGATTGAGTACATGTTTGAATTATGAGCACAGGTTTTTCTCTATCTCGTGAATTATATCCTTTGAAGTATGTATAGAACAACGGTACTTCTAGTTGGTCATATATAACATATTCAAAATACTGTATACAGCTGATTAGCATTCTTGACAATATTTTGAACAGTTGAAATAGACATCCCACATGGAATAAATATAAGGAAAAAGAGCTAATAACAAAGGCAACGACCACACTCAACTACAAGGTTGATCTTTTAGTTGTGACACTCAGACCCGATATACTTAACCCAATTTAAAATTCTACTTCGGACTCCTGGCTTACCACTTCTGTTCCTTTTGGCAATGCATCTGCTAAGACAACTGATGTTTTGTTTTGCAGTTATCAGAAGGGCTCCACATGAATTCAAGATTGCGTGTTTAGAGGTTACATCCACTGTGGTTTATATGTGACAAGCTTATTTCGTTTCACCCACATGAATATGAATTATAAAGAATAGTAGTTTTTTAACCACTAAGATTCATTACGGAAATATGGGTTAAGGAGTGAAGTTTTAATCTTTGAAAGATTTAATTTCGAGTACAGTTTTATTCGAAGATTTTGCTGGACAGAAAAAGAAAGAACTTTTGATATCCAATCATATGATGATTGAACAATATTGATTACTGTTGCAGCTGAACATTGAAGTGTATTCTTAGAAAATTTCTTAGTTTTCAGGATATCAAAGCATTGTTTCCTCCGGATTGCAATCCGTTCTATGCTGGTTTTGGAAACAGAGACACCGATGAAATTAGTTACCGTAAGGTTGGGATCCCAAAGGGGAAGATCTTTATAATCAATCCCCAGGTACCTGAAATCTGTTCCGGTAAAAAAAAACTGCACTGTAAATTTACACGCTGTGTTATGCCTAACTCAGAGTGTTGTGGTGGACTTGGGCTTGCAGGGTCAGGTTGCTGTTCAACGCCGTGTTGACACAAAATCATACACTAACCTTCACGATCTTGTGCATGACATGTTTCCGCCCAAAGTGGCAGAGCAGGTTCGTTTTACAATTTTTTCTCGTCAAATTTTGCAATCTTAAGATGTCGATGCCATTTCTTCTGCACTTGAAGAATTTTACTTAAGCTTGATGGCCTCAGTAAACATGAACCTCAGAATTATTTTGTTTTAGATCCGTCATTATCAGTCCTTGATTTTCATTTATAAACAACTCGTTGCTAGAGAAACTTTCACTCAACCGTTCTTTTATGTATCAATCTTCGATTGGTTACAGGAGGACTTCAACTCGTGGAATTTCTGGAAATTGCCACCTCCAACTATTGATATGTGAAAGTATCGGTCTGGTGTAAACTATGTGCTTACTTTCTCAATACAAAAACGACTCGATGTTAGTATAGTAAATGCAGGTATGCTCCAATTTAATCTTTTTGGGTCGATTTTCAAATTCTATAATGAAATCATAGCTGCAAATTACTCATGTCTTATTAATTTTATAGGTTTTCGATCGAGGGCAAGAAGAAATACATGTGATTTTTATGTTGCTGATCTATACGAAGAAGATGAGGTCATGATATGAACTGAATGTTTGGTTCCAACATTAATTTTGTACAGCTCACGAAAACGATGTCAATTTGAGTATAGCGTTCATATCTTTTTTTAGTCAGAAGACAAGTATGAATCTTAATTACGAAAATGACAATAACAAAAAAGGGGTTTGCCTATTATCTCACTTGAGCATCTTCCGTTAATTTTCGTCTATCTCCATCCAAAATTAAGGTTAAAAAGACAAAAATGTTTTTACTTTTGTTTTAAATTTTCAAATTTTGTCATTTTTTCCACACCTCACAATTTCTCTCTTTTTCCTCAACTATCAATTTTTTTTCACTCTTCTATTTCTCCACCTCTATCAATGATGATCTAAATCAAGACTAAAGAAAATCGAAACTCATATGCCAAAACCCCCTAAAAATAAGAACTCACATCAAATTTGTTAAGAAGATGTATTGATTTAGATTTTCATTGATGGAGGTGAAGAAATGAAAGAGTGAGAAAAAAATAGATGGTTAGGGAAGAAAAGAGAGAAATGGTGAGGTGTGAAAAATGAGAACATTTAAAATTTTAAAACATAAGTAAGGACATTTTTGTCTTTTTAATCTCAATTTTTGATGGAAATGGACAGAAGCTAACGGAAAATGCCCAAGTGAGATAATAGTCAAAATAAGAGAATGCATGTGAGAATAATATTTCTAGGGTGCGTTATGTGAAATTCTGCTTATTCTAGTGGGTGTTGGGTGAAATTATCCCATATTTATACCCTATTGTTCATTTTGGTGCATTGTAAAAACATTTGATAGATGATTGCCCTTAAAATTGCCCATCTAGTACCGTCTGTCTAAACCAAAGTTTTCATCAAAATGATCATTTTGTTCTCGTATTAGTTTCAAAATTTCAAAACATGACATAATATATATTAAGAATAGACTCAGACATGACGGAACTGTAGATTTGGTGTCGTGTGATATAATTGAGCAGTCATAGAGGCCGTGTTAAAAACCAAACCATTTAATGTTGTGTTTTACTCGTATTTTGGATGGCAACCTTCTTTTATTAGCTGAATGGTAACCTTCTTTTATTAGCTGAACTCAGTGAACCAAGCGGAATCGAAACTACGATTAAGATTAAGTTATGTCGAAATAAAATTTCCTTCACGTACCATAACTTTCATTTTTCTTTACTCTTCCCTTAACTTGGAGCTATGTGGTGGGGTTCAACAACTACCTTAATTGAATTGTTGAGATTTAAAAGTGAAAGAAATCATTTTATCTCCTGATAACAGGTAAATTGGCGTATTATCAAACCAGTTCCTATTTGATGTTTTGACATGGAACCGATGGAAACACAGATGTAAGGTATTGCGTGAATAATTTATAAGGATAATCAACTGTTAACTATTTTTACAATGCACGTGAACAGAAAGTGAGCAACAAAAACTAGTAGAAATCAACAATTTTGACACCCAAATGCTTATGAGCAAACTCTAAAAGCCTACCGATCTCATGACTGTCTACAAACCCATTTCCATTCTCATCGGCGACTCTGATACCGTGCTTGCTCTTCCTTCGGGCGAACCATCCTCCGGCGAATCTGACCGCATCGGCCAGCTCATCCCGGCTTATCCGACCGTCCTTGTCGGAATCAAATTTCTTCAGCCACCTCTTGAACTCCTCCGTCGTCATCTCCCGACTGCCCCAACCACCGCTCCCACTCTTAATTGCCATATCGATATATACTTAA
Source organism: Geranium brycei (assembly GCA_036897365.1). Lineage (NCBI taxonomy): Eukaryota > Viridiplantae > Streptophyta > Magnoliopsida > Geraniales > Geraniaceae > Geranium > Geranium brycei. The sequence goes on from JAYMTP010004882.1 coordinate 9,456, forward strand.
CTTGCTCACAACATAGCCTACTCATGCTCATATATATATATACAACACGCTAGCTCACTTGTTGTCGGGAAATAAACATGTTTGAGGTTTAAGGTAAATGTGGTTCACGTGGTGAAATTGGCGTACGATGTTTTAGAATAATGGCCTAACTAGTGAAAGGCGCCGAGTTACGCGTATATGCAGCAAGAAATATATTATACTATTACTGATAAATTGTGTATACTTTTCCTTCAGTGTTCATAACAGCGAGCTTGTTCATTGTCCCCGACCATTCATGTTTAATAATACTCACTTTATATTTATATTTATATATAAATCTACTCGTTTTGTTCTACTTTTGCTTTTCTAGAATATGTGATTTGTCGAGCATATAGCCGAAAGAAATGTTGGCTTGGAGTTAAACTAATTGTTTATTTTGAGGCCGAATTTTCTTTTTAGCTGGATTATAAGAAAAACAAATATAAATTTAGAATAAATATATATTGATTATTTATTTAAGTAATGACATATTTTAAGGGATGAGATCGGATATGGAAGAATCACCGTGCCCATTAGGGATTTAAGTGGGGTAGGAGAGCGAGGATTTATGTGGGGCAAGAAAGAGATTACTAAAACATCTTTGAAAGTATACCATTTCCATCCCCATTTAAATAGTGTATAAACATATCTTTGTTAAATTTTAAATATAAAAAGTAGAACTTGTTTGAGCGTGACTTAGTAGTTAGCATTGCTCGTTCCTTAGTTTCAGACCAGGTTCGAAGTTTAGTGACGTATTTAGGTGGGATGATTTTGTAGGATAGATAAGGAAAATGATGTAATATTAAAAAAATATAAAAAATAGAATGTTCTTCTCAAACAAAAAATAATATCAAATAAATATTACTTTGTGATTAATTGCACTTAAATAATATCAAATAAATATACTAGCCCCTTTGTCTTGAGCCAATGAAACTTTGAGATTAATTGCACTTACTTTGTGATTTTCTTTTGCAAGGTTTAGGACAATGAAGCAACATGGCATATCAATCAGCTAGCTCCTTTCCATCTTAAAATACTGAACCTAATTTGACCATATTGCATTCTCACCAAAATGGCCACCGAATCCTCCACCGCCCAACCAGCTAAATGCGGAAAGCTCTCCGATGCCAGTAGTGATAGGATCAGCAAGCTACCTGAGCCTGTTCTTCATCACATTCTATCTTTTCTTTCCACGAAACAAGCTGCTAGAACAAGTGTTTTGTCAAGACTGTGGCAGCATCTATGGACTTGGGTCCCCAATCTTGATATTAGCCATTCCGAAATACATGTAAAAGGCTTGAGCTTTGATCAAATCGTTTTCAAGATTCTTCTTTCAAGGCGTGCATTTTGCATTAGGAAGTTCAGGCTAGTATATCGTTCTGAGTGCAGTTTGATCAGTTTTCGCACTATTTTGTGTGCCGCTGTGGAACGTAGTGTTGAAGAGCTTGATTTATGTGTGGATGGTTTCTGAAATCACAAGTTATTTGAGTTGCCTCCTAGCCTCTTCTGTTGCAAGTCTTTAGTGGTTCTAAAACTGAACGGTGAGAAAATTATGCTGAGTACTGATTACTCTGTACATTTTCCAAGACTCAAGGTATTGCATCTCGGAGGGGTTAAGTATAAGGACGAAGATATGTTTCACAGGTTCCTCTCCGGTTGTCCTGCTCTTGAATACTTGTTTGTGCGCTTATGTGAAAGTGTCCCTGATAATACCCTTCATTACAAAATATCATCACTTACTTTAAGACGTTTAATTTTGCGAGGTTTGGGCTTTTGCTCTTATCCCATTTTGGGCTTTTACTCTTATCCCCCATCAAAGGTTACTGTGAGTGCTCCTGTTCTGGAGCATTTCACTATTGATCATGACCTTTCGCCATGTGTTTTCGACTTTAAAAACGTATCCAACGAGCATGCGGAAGTGAACATTAATGATCTAAGATATAATACACATCAACCCACTGATTGGGGCACTATGATGGCTATGCTTGAAGATTTATGCAATGTCCAGTTTCTAAAGCTACATTTTCTAATACGCGAGGTAAGAACTCTATAGGAAATATTTAGTGCCTTAAGCTGGGTTTACCCTACACTAAATTACTTGACAAAACCTTTGTACTTTGCAGGTACTTGATCAACATATTGCACTCGATGACGTTCCCAGATTTGATAATCTAGTTGAATTGAAGCTCTCTGGATATCGCTCTTTCTTGCCTTTGTTTCTAAACATGGTTCATAATTGTCCACAACTAAAATATCTTACCGTTTTCACTCATACGGATTTGGTACACCTAAAGAGCCCAAAATATACTGGATATCTCCTCAAAATGTTCCCAGCTGTTTGTCCTTTCATCTTACCACGATTGTGTATGGAGGTTTCCAAGGCTCGGAAGATGAACTGGAATTTACCCGATATTTCCTGGAAAACGCCAAGGTTTTGAGGAGCATGACAATCAGGTATCGTAACAAAACAGATTTGAAGAGAACGTTTGGCCCTTTTCAGAAAATATTTGGGTTTGAGAAACTTTCAAAAAGATGTCATTTGATTTTTGAGGAAGTGTAGGTGTAATTTTGTCTAATGATGTGTTGCACGTCAGTTATATATACCTAGTCCCGTTATGTCTCTATTACTGTAATGAACTCATGCACCTTTTTTGAACTTGGAATTGTGGACAAATCTAGTGACTTCACAATCTTTTGTTGAACTAAGAATTGTCTAGTACTCTAAGTGTATCTTTATTTGTTTGAGATATACTGTTTGGTTGAAGAGAGAATCCACCATTGAAGAAGGATTTCCTATAAGCCTATAACTATGAGAGGTAGTTTGTTTTTAGAAAATGACATATATACTCTCTTAACTGAATATTGTTTACATATGTACCAGTTAACTACAAAAATGGGGTTCAAGGCATTTTAAGTATTTTGTTATTGCACTTATCTTAACACTATTAACCGAATATGCTTATTGTAAAAGCTTATTATTATTTGCACCACTTGGGTGATATGTACATGCCGACCCTACTCAGGCTTACCAATTTATTCTTGATGCTAATAAGATAAGCTGGTCTGTCTAAAGCAATTAGTCATTTTACACCTCACGTTTGTGACAGTGATTTTATTCATAAGAATCCTTTTACTTTCTTGCTCTCCAACTAAGGGTTGTAAGCTACTCATAATGTGGACAACACTTATATTCCACATCTAACTCAGTTCTTTAATACTAAAAAATGGTATAAATAAAAGGGAAAATAACAATTTATTTACGCATAACTATGACGGTTTTACACTTTACTCAAATTATTTTGTTTTTATTTTAGTATCTAACTTGTATTTTGGGACATTTTTAGACTAATTTTGATCCCAAAATAGCATAGTATTAAAAAAGTAAAATGTAATTGTAGTAAAATGTTCCAAAATTCAAGTCAAGTTATTAAAATAGGTAAAAAAATATTTTCCAAAAAAAGTAGTATAACTTTGTTATTGCAGTAGTTACGGGCTCTTCTCGGATCCGAGGTGGCAGGCGTTCGAAGCGTTAAACTAGGTATAGTATAGTGTCATGTTCTCTAAATAAAACATTTATCGTAATGGGTAAACTTTTATTATAAGAACCAAACAAATTGATTTTTAAAAACTACAAAGTAAATATTATTTTGATCAAATAATCACTCTCATCACTTCTGAATAATTACGAGTAATATTCTTGACAAACTTAATTAATATTGAATAATTAACATGTGACGCCGTCTTCCAAATCAGATGAAAATTGTAAAAATTTCAGTCCATCAATTCTCTGATCTTTGAAGAGACTCGACCAATTGTTCTCAAGCTCGCCACTCTCCATGTCATTAACGAACACCGTCTTCTAGGACTTTGTTGTCGAAGTTCAGTCCATATTTGTTTGATGGCGATCTTGTGCACGATATAAAGAAGATTACATTGATAATTATTTATGAGTGGTAAATTATCATTAGCATATTTGATCATAAGCATTGATTGTGGGAATGGATAATTATTATTAGACTTGCACAATTCCCAAAACCATAAGTACACTATACATGATTATTTGATGGAATAGCCACGGCCAAGAGCATAGTGGAGAAGAGCAGGGAACTCGTGCTTGTCGATGTAGCCATCTCCGTCTTGGTCAGCATGTTTGAGAGCCCGAGAGGCTCTCCAGCCGGAGAAATAGGCGCCCAGCTCCGCAAACACCTCCTCGAGCTCTTTCCGGCTCAGGCGACCGTCCCCGTTGCTGTCGAAGTGCTTCAACATTCCGTCTAGCTGAACTTTGGTTAGCAGCACCGCCGCGCCCTTGCCTTTCCTCCACGTGAATTCAAATGTGTGTACCTTGTCCTTTTTGGGCTTTGGCGGACCCCGAAGAACCATCTGCTCTTTCATATTCTGTATGTGCCAAGAAATTATAATATACAAGTGGTGGACATATGGGTTTATATAGAATTTTCTCAAAGTATATGGCATGTCATGTGATTCACATTTGAACCCGTCTAGTTGTTATCCATGTGAATATATACAGGGGCGGATCTACGGGGGGCAAGCGGGGGCAGCCGTCCCCCCTTGGCCGGAGAATTCGGAAATTTTCAGTCCCCCCTTAAATGGTAATATATAAATAGATTGTCTAAAATCAATAAAAGAGTTAAATAGCTCAGTGGTAAAAGAGGAGTTCTTGGAACCTTGAGGTTGTGGGTTGAAGTCTTAGAGCATACATTTGATTTTAAT